>ML793091.1:6872-18593 GCA_009831015.1 Picea engelmannii
GCACCACCCTACCACCCTAGTTTACCAAAATACATATTGCTTAAATCAACTTGTTCATTCTGATATAGCTTGCTTACCCTTTCTACTGATCTTCTCTGTATTCTTCATTGTTCCTGATCTGCTGCTCTGCCTCACTGTCCTCTACAGCCCATTCTCAGCATCTTCTCCTGTCACGCAGATTCACCTCCTTTTCTCCCATCCATAGCACTCACTCTTTCTCACATCAACAGTAACAATTCATCTATGTTCCAACGCATTTTATAGATTCACCACATGCAGAGGTTTTCAATACGTTTCTCCACTCCAACTGCAGTTTCCCTTTCTTTATTTCTTTTTCTGCTTTTCGCATGCTAGCATTCTCCTTGATTTTCTGAACTGACTCTTTGCATGCCTCTTCTACGCATGCCACATCATGCAACGCTGTGTTCCAGCATCTGTTTCATTCGTGTTCCAGCATCTGTGTTCCAACATTCATGTTTCAGCACCTGTGTTCCAGCAGTCGTGTTCCAGCATTCGTGTTCCAGCAGTCGTGTTCCAGCATTCGTGTTCCAACAGTCGTGTTCCAGCATTCGTGTTCCAGCATTCGTGTTCTAGCAGTCGTGTTCCAGCATTCGTGTTCCATCATTCGTGTTCCAACATTTGTGTTCCAGCATCTGTGTTCCAGCATTCGTGTTTCAGCACCTGTGTTCCAGCAGTCGTGTTCCAGCATTCGTGTGCGTGTTGACATCCTTGACTGCTCCATAACCGATTGCCATCAATGACAACCTTAACCATCTGCGTCAGTCTTCTAACAACCTTAACCATCTGCGTCAGTCTTCTGTTATAGCCATATCTCCAACAATCTCCCCCTTTGGCATTGATGGCAATATGTATGGCAATATGTCTTTCATTTCTTCCCCTTTGACATCAAGGGAAAAGGGTTAAACTGTTCTCCTCAAGCTCCCCCTGACTTTGTGCACTCAACAGTAATACCTGGGAAAGATATCAGCTTTGATATCTATGTATGTTCGCTTGCTGCCATGTTACCTTGTTCNCGTGTTCCAACAGTCGTGTTCCAGCAGTCGTGTTCTAGCAGTCGTGTTCCAGCAGTCGTGTTCCAGCATTCATGTTCCAACATTCGTGTTCCAGCATTCGTGTTCCAGCAGTCGTGTTCCAGCAGTCATGTTCCAGCATTCGTGTTCCAGCATTCGTGTTCCAACATTCTTGTGCATGTTGACATCCTTGACTGCTCCATAACCGATTGCCATCAATGAGAACCTTAACCATCTGCGTCAGTCTTCTGTTATAGCCATATCTACATTCTTGTGCGTGTTGACATCCTTGACTGCTCCATAACCGATTGCCATCAATGACAACCTTAACCATCTGCGTCAGTCTTCTGTTATAGCCATATCTCCAACAGGTTTACCTACTAACCAAGTTAATCCAACTTCCTTTTTTTAGGACTGAACCACTTCTAACCACTTGTCCAGTTACAACCACTTTATCCACAAATAGTAAGTTCTCCACTTTTAGTTGCAACTAATTAATTTTTAATTATTTTCTTAATGCAACCACTCAACCCATGATTAGCTCCTAGTTTCACCCACTTGACTAGTCAACTTCTTCTAGTAGTTTCTAGCATAATTGAACTTATTTGACCTTCTAGGGGCTTCTATATAACTTATGAGGGTTCTAAAACTTCACAAGGCCATAAATCTCTAACCATGAGGAGTTATGTGACAATCCACATATCATCGAAAATGGCATGACATGTACTATCCATCTAGAATAATATTACCTGCAAATATACTAATATTCATACCATTATACATCAAACAAACTTAAGTCCTTTAACCATACTGTTGGGGCTACCAAAATTTTCTACCAGACTAGCTTCAAGGGTTGACATAAATGACAACCAACCCAATTAATCAAAATGTACTTATCCCATGATGTCATAACTAGGTGAGATGAATCTCCCACCAACCTCTTACATGCATTCAATAATTGAGTGTCTAATAATTTAAAGAAGGATTAGATGGTAGTGACAAATTGACTTAAAAAAATGACATGGGTTTTCCCTTGGAGCCCTTTTATCCCCCTCTCTTGTAGAATTATATACCCCCAATTTTATTGTCCCTCTCGTATTGCATCCTGTTATCGCTCAGTTTGTAGGAAAGGTTTAAGCGGCTTGAAGACAAGGCTCAAACTAGCATAACAGGAACTTCCCCACCCACTGTCACCTCGATGGGGAGCTCTTTCTATTCTAGGTGGCTAATTCCAAGGGATACGTCCCTACTAATCTGGGGTTCTAAAGGAAAAGGATCAAGGGTTTAGAGGTCAAAGGTTAAGGTAAGCTTTTCCCTTCACAGATTACTGCCAAATGGATAGTCAAAAGAAGGTAATATTTCACTGGAATAGCACTTGTTTGTGAGACAAGGCAAATAAAAATAAAATGTGCTGCAGTGGTTAGTACTTCAAAACATTAATGACTATATTCAACATATATGAGCAATAATGAGTGTAATTATTGACGAAGTCAATGATTGCTATAAAGATAAAAGGCTTATAATTACTTCTTCAATAAAAACAAAGTGATACTTGCATTCAATGTATAAAATCAATCTTTATTATATCATAATGCAATAAATATGCTCATACACCAATATTGTTGCTGCGTCACTATTGCAGATTTAAGGTGACGTCAGCCCTATTATTAGATCAAATTTGAAGACAATGAGAAGAACATTTTGTCAATTAAGCTTATGAATGTGATCAGCAACTCAAAGTCTTATTAAAAAGATGACTATACCTCAACGTTTTAAGGCCAAGCAAGGGTTTTAAACAAGTATGACGTCACCTATATTGTTGCTGGTTAGGGTTAGGTTAGCTAGTCAAAGAGGTGGACGTTTGGCTAAATTGACCAATGAAATTACTCAATACCTCTATGGCTATCAAGGGATGAGTCAGCCACAACTTTTAGTCCAAACAAAGGTTCAAATAAGGCAAGACGTCATCAACTATTAGGGTTAGTCTAGACACTAGGGTTAGTTAGGGTTTCAAATTTAGAGAGTTTGAAAGAGTTATTTTAGCACAAAGAGCTCAATGTTGTATTGTTTAGACTAGTGCCTTGGGTTAATGGAGTCAAATGGAGAAAAGGCTAATGGATTGGAAGGAATTAAACCTAAGGACGAGAGGGTTAGGTTTAATGGTGCTGCAATGGCAGGGCCACCAAATCAAAACCCTAAGGGGAGGAGGCTCATTCCGGTGTAGCTAAAGCTAGGCCTCATGCTCCTCGCTCTTTCCTTAAGACTCTTTGGCAAAATGGCTGACTTTAAGATATAAGTCTAGGGATGAAAAGTGTTGCTTGGGGACAAGGATTTTCAAACCCTAAGAGTCAAACCCTAGGTGTAAACTCAATTAGGTCTAGGACGTCCTCTTTTTTCATCTTATATCCAAAACTAACTCAGAAAAAAAGAATGGCTAGTGTAGCTATGGCTAGGCTAAACCTTTTTTAATCAATTGCTAAACAAGATTTTATCATGGGGACATGAAGCAACAACCTACTTGTGTGGTTTCTCCCTAGGGTTTCAATGATTAAACAAATAATAACAATGTAACCATAAAAGTAAGCAATTCTACCTACAACCATTCAATCAAGAAGTTTTGCATGCAAAATGTACTTACAAATCAATGAAGACCATAATCAAACCCTAGTTGTAACACCTTCCAATGATAAAAAGAACCATGCATATGTCAATGATAATCCTCCAAGTGTAGCACCTCAACTCCAAAAGACAAGAATAACCAAGACAAGAGCTAAAAGAAGTATCTCTCCAAGAGAGCAAGTTGTGTTCTATGAAAATGAGAGGCAACGTTCTCTCTTTATATCATCCAAATGACCTTTAATTACAAAATAGATCATTAAAAACATTCGACAAGGATGACTTATCATTATTCAATCATTTGTCACATTAAATGCTACAAATGTCAAAATAGAGCTAAAAAGGGAGACGACATGCCCCTCTGAGGGAGACGTTGGCCCTTTTTGGGCATGATCAACATCCAAGGAGCAACACATTGGCTCCTCTAGGGCTCCTGCAACCTGTCACACGTGCCAAACAAGCCTAGCACACTGCCACATGCTCTCGAAATTGTCCAGCCTGCCCTGGGTAGCGTCCTGTCCATCAAAGCCATCCTCCATCTGCAAGGGCTGATCCCCCCTAGGTCAAATCTCTGCCACAGGGTCCTGGTGAGGGAGTCCTTCTATCTTCTTCATGCAAGGGCTCATCATGATGTTGTGCTACCTCTACCATCCCAACAACCATCTGATGGGATCTTCATCCCCATAGAGGTCCGAGCTAATCATCTCCCCATGTGTACCTGGTCCTCTGGTACCTGTCCGCCAGGCATGGTCCTACACATCAAAGACTACGCCCTCCATGGGCTTATCAATCCTAGATATCATAGAAATGTAAATCATATTTCATCGTTAAAGTTATCAAACATATGCATGAAATCCCTATCATATCATCTAAGATCTCAAAGACATTACACAGATCTACTATACAAAGCTAAGGAAACCAACAGAACAACCTATTGGGATAATACCCACAAGAGGTGGAAAATTTCCTCAAAGGATTATTCAAGCCATGTTTAATGCAGTGATATGGTTTTAGGGATGTCCAGTCATAGTAAGACCAAGGGATGGTGTTGTCTATGGGTGCCTTTGTAGGAGGCGAGTTGTACCTGTCATGGATGCATTTTTTCTAAGCCGTTTTATTGACTTATCTTTCTTTTATTGCTTTTTCTTTCTTTTTACTACAATTTCTGACCAGAGGACACTGCCTTGGATTGGTGGCCAGAGCTGACAGCATTAACCACTTGTATCTTCGCAGAAATGAGAAGGTTGGCTCGTAATGAGACCTCCTTTCCTTTGGCCATGCAACCAAAGGTCACTGCCCTGGTTTGGTGACCAGATAGTGGAAATTTCATACTGTTAAATACCTATGAACATAATGGGCCAGCTCATGATGAGACCTCCCATCCTCTTGGTTAGGTCTTGCATTTATTTATTTTGTCATTTTTCTTAGGGTCCCTTAGTTTCTTATCGAGAGGATTTTTATTGCCTTCTTAGGGATCCCCTGGGCGAAGCATCTCTAGGTTTTATTTCCTATGGATTTTATCTCTTACCAGCTGCCTTTACCCCTGGGCCTTTAGCCCCTTCTTCCCACAAGAAAAGATGTAGCCCTGAAAGGTCATCCTGATGGCCAGACTAGGGGAATGGGATGGATGAGCGGGGTATATGATGTAAAAGTGATAAGATGGTGGGAGAAGATGATGGCCCTGAAAACCCCCCTTGGTGGCTAACCAAAACCCATGAATACCAGCTTGCTAAGTTACCCCATCAATCACCCCAACAATGGTCAAGTGGATTAGTGTAAGATCCAAGCAGTCATCCGAAATGGAAGGAACCTAATGTAGATATAAGAAGGTTGTAACGATGAAATATGACACATACCATGATACCTCGGACCAATTACCTCATGGAGCAAGAGTCTTCTCCGATGCAAGCCCAGGCCAGTAGTGATGGAAGCTGCTACTACTGACAGGACAAGTCTGGCTGAGAAGAAGAAAGATGGGCCCTCCAGGGCTATGCTCAAGTCAATCTCACTCTCGGTACTCCATGTCTAGGACCATGTGGGCCTCGAGACAGGATCTCCTAGTTATCCCTAGATATCGGGGATAACATCTGGCTCCAACTCGGGGACATGTGCTAACTGTAGAGCACATGAGAACCTCAACAATATCTGGCGTAGACCTGTAACCTGCTCACACTTGACAAGAAAGCATCAGGGACAAAAGGTGGGGTGGTATTGCCACCCCGCAAAGCAATGTGCATGTAAGGCAATCATAAATGCAAATACAAAGCGAAAAATCTTACCTATACTTACCTGTTGGCTGCATGTTGGTGTAATCAAACAACCAGTGAAGCCAATCCAACAACGCTCTCTGATACCTGCCTTTGTGCTTCATCATAAACCAAAACAGTGATACATCAAGCACAAAAATGTCATGAGTTAGAATATACATCATATCATCGGACAAGTCATAATATAACTCATGGAGGTGGGTGGGAGGGACAAAATCTCGCCAAGTCCATCTCTGAGGAAAGCACTCAATCCTATCTGAGAAAGGGTTATGAAAAAGACAAGGTTCAGAGAACTGACTCAAAAGGCCTGCAAACTGGTTACCTAGGACGTCTTCATGCTCTAAGGAAAGAATTGACAAAATTTTAGTAGAGGACCGGCAAATTATCAAGAGAAGGTTGAAAAAGTGATTAGAATTAGCATTACCCAACCAGCCCTTGGGATCTAGGGTTTGCCCAGAAAGAAACTCGACATGAAAAAGGTATTTCCCAACTACACCTCTAATGGAAAAACAAGGCAAGGTAATAACAGGTGGTTGGGGTGAAAAATCATGAGAAACCTTCTTGAGGCAAACACTGTCTTTACTTGTATCAAAAACTGAGCACAGCGGTGGTTGGCAATCATCTTCATAAATAGGGTCCAAATGCTCATCAAACATCTCAAGGTAAGACTGAAAATCATCCGAAAGATAAGGTACTAGGTCATCCTTGGTGTTCTGAAAGGTACAAGTAAAAACCTCATCTCCTTGTTTCTATTGTTCGGAAGTAATCTATTGTGACAACTGCAAGGGAAACAACTAGAGATGACTCTCAGTGTCATAGATGGGATCTAGGTCATAACCAACTATATCCCACCTACGTCTCCCAACATGTATGAACTCATCAATATTATCAACAGTGTCTTTATTTGTGTCATAGCATGCAGGATTTGTAAGACTTAGAAATTCATCCTCCTCCTTTTCATCACAAGGTACAACATTATCAAAAACTAGGGTAGGAGGGTAACTCACTGTTTCTTCTTGTGCAGGTACTTCGAGGACTCTGGTGTTTTCAGCATGTGTCATTGTTTCGTCCTCATGGATTGCTTCTTTATCTTTGATTGCACAACAAGGGCCATCAACTTCATTCAAAGCTTCTTTTTCTTCTTCATCTTCTGAATCAAGGGACACTGTATCATTAGAATTTTGAAGTGGAAAGCAACTAACCTCATCTTCACTTTGTTGTACAGGTTCTTGGATGACTTCATTAGCGGGAGGAGCACAGGTGGACACTTCATCATCTTGTTCAAGTTCTTGCTCCTCATCCATGTCTTCATTCTGCCGGTCAACAACTTGTTCCCCTTTCTCTTGTGTATCTTCAACAAAGGTTTCATGGGAAACTAGTTTCATCAGGCTAAGAGCATCCATGGAATTGGTCCTGGTCAAGGAGAGACTCTTTTCAATTTGGGTGTCCATATCATGAGCTTCTGGAAGAGTTTCTAGCTTTTTCTTATTTAGAAGGAAGCTCAAATGTCCCTGAAGTCCATTAGTATAGAGGTAGACAAGTTATCTTTCTTTAGGACGATGGCCCAGAGGAATCTGGTAAAGCACTTTCTGGAATCTAGTGCAGAAAGTTATGACAATCTCAGACTCTTTTTGTCTTATGCCTTCAAGCTCTTTCAGCAATGATTGTATATCTTCTATCTTCATGGTCCATTTCGCAAGGAAAACTTCTTCAAAATGATCCATAGAATTGATGTTGGCAGCTGGAAGGTTATCATACCATATTCTGGCCTCTCCATGCAGGGAGGAAGAGAAGAGTTTCATCACTACATCTTCAGCCTCATCGCTGACAGGGAAGGATTGAAAGAAATCCCAAAATGTTCTCATGTGAGACTCAGGACATTCTCCATTGATGCCAACAAAACGAGGGAGGAAAAACTCGTAAAGAGGAGGAATTTTTCTGGGATATCCAGGGATTTCACTCGTATCTAAAGGTCTATAGCTTCCTGGGTCCCATTGTGAAGTCATTGTTGGCTTTGTCATCAGTGGAGTCTCCAGATAGTTTCCCTGAAACTACCAAAGAATAGGTGGAAAGAAAATTAGTGGAGTCACTAGGTAAGCTTTATAAGAAAGGATTACCAAAGGTTTGTCGTTGAGGAAAATAGACTCAGTGTTCCCCGACAACGATGCCCAAATGTTATCGCTCAGTTTGTAGGAAAGGTTTAAGAAACTTGAAGACAAGGCTCAAACTCGCGTAACATGAACTTCCCCACCCACTGTCACCTCGATGGGGAGCTCTTTCTATTCTGGGTGGCTAATCCCAAGGGAGACATCCCTAGTAATCTGGGGTTTTGAAGGAAAAGGATCAAGGGTTTAGAGGTCAAAGGTTAAGGTAAGATTTTCCCTTCACAGATTAGTACCAAATGGATAGTCAAAAGAAGGTAATATTTCACTGGAATAGCACCTGTTTGCGAGACAAGGAAAATAAAAATAAAATGCGCTGCAGTGGTTAGTACTTCAAAACATTAATGACTATCTTCAACATATATGAGCAATAATGAGTGTAATTATTGACGAAGTCAATGATTGCTATAAAGACAAAGGCTTATAATTACTTCTTCAATAAAAACAAAGTGATACTTGCATTCAATGTATAAAATCAATCTTTATTATATCATAATGCAATAAATATGCTCATACACCAATATTGTTGCTGCGTCACTATTGCATATTTAAGGTGACGTCAGCCCTATTATTAGATCAAATTTGAAGACAATGAGAAGAACATTTTTTCAATTAAGCTTATTAATGTGATCAACAACTCAAAGTCTTATTAAAAATATGACTATACCTCAACTTTTTAAGGCCAAGAAAGGGTTTTAAACAAGTATGACGTCACCTATATTGTTGTTGGTTAGGGTTAGGTTAGCTAGTCAAAGAGGTGGACGTTTGGCTAAATTGACCAATGAAATTATTCAATACCACTATGGCTATCAAGGGATGAGTCAGCCGCAACTTTTAGTCCAAACAAAGGTTCAAATAAGGCAAGACGTCATTAGCTATTAGGGTTAGTCTAGATGCTAGGGTTAGTCAGGGTTTCAAATTTAGAGAGTTTGAAAGAGTTATTTTAGCACAAAGAGGTGAATGTTGTATTGTTTAGACTAGTGCCTTGGGTTAATGGAGTCAAATGGAGAAAAGGATAATGGATTGGAAGGAATTAAACCTAAGGATGAGAGGGTTAGGTTTAATGGTGTTGCAATGGCAGGGCCACCAAATCAAAACCCTAAGGGGAGGAGGCTCATTCCGGTGTAGCTAAAGCTAGGCCTCATGCTCCTCCTTCTTTCCTTAAGACTCTTTGGAAAAATGGCTAGCTTTAAGATATAAGTCTAGGGCTGAAAAGTGTTGCTTGGGGACAAGGCTTTTCAAACCCTAAGAGTCAAACCCTAGGTGTAAACTCAATTAGGCCTAGGACGTCCTCTTTTTTCATCTTATATCCAAAACTAACTTAGAAAAAAGAATGGCTAGTGTAGCTATGGCTAGGCTAAACCTTCTTTAATCAATGGCTAAACAAGATTTTATCATGGGGACATGAAGCAACAACCTACTTGTGTGGTTGCTCCCTAGGGTTTTAATGATTAAGCAAATAATATCAATGTAACCATAAAAGTAAGCAATTCTACCTACAACCATTCAATCAAGAAGTTTTGCATGCAAGATGTACTTACAAATCACTGAAGAGCATAATCAAATCCTAGTTGTAACACCTTCCAATGATAAAAAGCACCATGCATATGCCAAAGATAATCCTCCAAGTGTAGCGCCTCAACTCCAAAAGACAATAATAACCAAGACAAGAGCTAAAAGAAGTATCTTTCCAAGAGAGCAAGTTGTGTTCTATGAAAATGAGAGGCAACGTCCTCTCTTTATATCATCCAAATGACCTTTAATTACAAAATAAGTCATTAAAAATATCCGACAAGGCTGACTTATCATTATTCAATCATTTGTCACATTAAATGCTAAAAATGTCAAAATAGAGCTAAAAAGGGAGACGTCAGGCCCCTCTGAGGGAGACATTGGCCCTTTTTTGGCATGATCAACATCCAAGGAGCAACACGTTGGCCCCTATGGGGCTCCTGCAACCTATCAAACGTGCCAAGAAATCCTAGCACGCTTCCACATGCTCTAGAAAACATCCATCCTGCCCTGGGTAGCGCCCTGTCCATCAAAGCCATCCTCCATCTGCAGGGGCTGATCCCCCCTAGGTCAAATCTCTGCCACAGGGTCCCGGTGAGGGCGTCCTTCTATCTTCTTCATGCAAGGGCTCATCATGACGTTGTACTGCCTCTGCCATCCCAACAACCATCTGATGGGCTCTTCAGCCCCATGGAGGTCCGAGCTAATCATCTCCCCATGTATACCTGGTCCTCTGGTACCTGTCCGCCGGGCATGGTCCTGCACATCAAAGACTACACCCTCCATGGGCTTATCAGTCCTATATATCATAGCAATGTAAATCATATTTCATCATTAAAGTTATCAAACATATGCATGAAATCCCTATCATATCATCTAAGAGCTCAAAGACATTACACAGATCTACTATACAAAGCTAAAGAAACCAACAGAGCAACCTATTGGGCTAATACCCACAAGAGGTGGAAAGTTTCCTCAAAGGATTATTCAAGCCATGTTTAATGTGGTGATATGGTTTTAGGGATGTCCAGTCATAGTAAGACCAAGGGCTGGTGTTGTCTGTGGGTGTCTTTGTAGGAGGTGAGTTGTACCCGTCATGGATGCATTTTTTCCAAGCCCTTTTATTGACTTATGTTTCTTTTATTTCTTTTTCTTTCTTTTTACTACAAGGTCTGACTAGAGGACACTGCCTTGGCTTGGTGGCCAGAGATGACAGCGTTACCCACTAGTATCTTCGCAGAAATGAGAAGGTTGGATCGTGATGAGACCCCCTTTCCTTTGGCCATCCAACCAAAGGTCACTGCCCTGGTTTGGTGACTAGATAGTGGTAATGTCATACTGCTAAATACCTATGAACATAATGGGTTGGCTCGTGATGAGACCTCCCATCCTCTTGGTTAGGTCTTGCATTTATTTATTTTGTCATTTTTCTTAGGGTCCCTTAGTTTCTTATCGAGAGGCTTTTTATTGCCTTCTCGGGGATCCCCTGGGTGAAGCATCTCTAGGTTTTATTTCCTATGGCTTTTATCTCTTATCAGCTGCCTTTACCCCCTAGGCCTTTAGCCCCTTCTACCCACAAGACAAGATGTAGCCCTGAAAGGTCATCCTGATGGCCAGACTAGGGGAATGGGATGGATGAGCGGGGTATATGATGTAAAAGTGATAAGATGGTGGGAATGGACGATGGCCCTGCAAACCCCCCTTGGTGGCTAACCAAAACCCATGAATACCAGCTTGCTAAGTTACCCCATCAATCACCCCAACAATGGTCAAGTGGATTAGTGTAAGATCCAAGCAGTCATCCGAAATGAAAGGAACCCAATGCATATATAAGAAGGTTGTAACGATCAAATATGACACATACCTGTTGGGACTCAGAAATGTTGTATTTTCATCCACCTTTCCCTTCACTATTCCTTACATTTCATCGCCCAATTAAACCTTCATCATATCATTTTCATAAATACATTTGGGTTTCACATTATTATTGTCCACTTTATTCATTTTAGTATTAAAAGTGAATTTATGATTAAATATTAGAAAATATACATGTTTTCATATATATCTCAATTATGTGTGAGATTTGTAATGTGTAGGAATATGTGGATGATTAATTCAAAGAGACTTCTCAAA
>ML793091.1:19229-45967 GCA_009831015.1 Picea engelmannii
ATTGTTCCAAATATTGTTTCCAAAAATAAATAGTCATTGACCATGCTTTGATGTGTGTAATGTGCCTAGATGAAAATCATCATGTTACTATTGCATAATACAAATATTAATTTAAATAACCATAATAAATGTTATAGGATTGAATCTAAACTGATGAAGTAAAGAGAGAAAAATAGAGTGGAGGCCCATGCACACCCAAGAGTGGATTGCACTTGCAAATATGAAGAAAGGAGAAAGATTCCTTGAAAATGAACTCAAAAGAGTAATATAATTTGATTTATTGAATGATATGATGAATTGAATGACCTTATTCAATGTACTTTGTTGATTGTGCTCAACAAGGCATAAGGGGACAAGTATGACTCAACCATGACACTAGGGTAATATAATTCGATTGATTAAATGATATCATGAACGAAATGAATTCATTCAACTTGGTGCTACTCAATAAGGTCATAAGGATACAAGTATGGATTAGTGAAGACACTAGGAATCATGTATTAAAAATTTCATCCCCATAAATCGAAACTATGTGAGGCAAACTAGGGGAACAAGACTCAATTTCAAGCCCACTTGTGGAGGTTATAATGGGGATATTATTAACTTAAAAAAAAAAACATATCTCGACCCTTGAAGCTAAACTGGTTAAGCTGCAACAAACAATTGTTTACCTGTCAATCGGTAGTAGAATGAATCTTGTATTATTGCCTCTTCCTTAGCCACAAAGCATGGAATCCCTGGAGGGAAGGTTTTAGTTCAACAAGTCAATATGAATATAGCTCCAACAAAAGAAGAAAGTATTTTAGGATGAAGCTTTTTAGTGATTTTTTATCTTATCTTTTGCTAGTTATGTTATTTAAAGTAGTTGAACTACTACGTATATTCTACAAACTGTACACTTATTAGTTTGAAAGGATCATGGTGTATTGTAAGAAACTTTATGCTTATCTTCTTTCTTGGATAATTTCTCTTTTTTTGGATTTTTTTGGATTGTATAAAGAAGATTAATTTTTTTTTGGATTATACTCTTTAGTGCAAGCTATGCTATAGTTTTTTTATAATATAAATATACTAATTACAGTGAAAAAAAGATTCATCGCCTGATCTGAACCCAGGGGTGATTAGTTTCCAATAATTGTTTGATCCTGTCACTCCTTCAAAGGGTCATCTATAGATCATTTTACTTGAGCAATTTGCAATTAAAGGTATTGTTGAAGTCTTTATAGGCTTGAATCCAAAGTGAATAAAAACCTCTTTAGTTTCCTTATGTGTTATATGTCATGCTTTCATTTAATATTCTATGTGTGGAAATTCATGGAAAAAGAAACATAAGAACATAATACACATAATAGATATGACACTTCCCTTGATAACAAAGTTCACCTGATGTGGGATACGTCTCCGAGTCATGCTTCAAAGCATGGCCACTTTATTCTCCTCACTAAAATGATGTCTCTCCTTTACAAGTTGTAAGGACAAAGTCCCTTTTCGGTGACGACAACAAGATATCGGAATGTGATTAGGAATGTTTACAAGCTTCACAAGTTATAATGCTCATGAGGCATCCATAATGCTGACATGGACATCATTCCCACATACTCAATATAGAAAAAGAGGAAGAATAAAATATTACCCCCATCACCATGGAGCCATAGAGTGCCTTAGATCTGCTGCTCAAATCCAATCATATATGCAATGCATACAAAGATCCCGAAACTACAAGATTTAGAACTGCTTCATTGGCCACTTATCATGTAAGTGCCATAATTTCTTTGTCACATGTAACTGATTGGTTTTATGTGAATGAAGAGAAGAAATGAGGAGATAGAAGAAATACACTGATATTGCTACCTTTCTATAGCCTCTCCATGCTCCTTCAGACTTGTATCAAGCATACTATGCTGCAGCATTTAATGACAAAACAACATAATGAAAAGCATGCTTAAATTTGGATTGTCCAAAACTTAGCTTACTGATCTGAATCTCTGCTATAAAAAAATACCTCTCCATTGGATTCACATCGCCGAATTACTTAAAAAAGGACTGTCAAATCGTCTCCATCGGACACTGTCACCTTCAAGCCCTTTTTGGACCTCTTGCCTCGATCTGTGTGTAATTCTGGGCATTTAATGCACTGTATGCATTGGAATCCATGCCACTGTACGACCTAGGCATGCTCCCCCGTGCACTGGTAGAGTTCAGGTTTTAAATAAGAAGGAGGGTGGATTTACCCATAAAGTTGTTTAGCAGAATTGGTTGGCGGAGGCTAAGTTAAGGCGCTAGTTTAGAGGAGGTCAAGTGGTCAAATCCATTGGCCTCCCTTTTTGGCGCGCTTCACAACGTTCAACCAAATTTGGTGGATCCCTACCATATTTGGCAGATCCACTAGATTTGGCAGAATGACGCTAGATTTCGCGGAGGGAGGAAATAAAAAATGAAATTTGAATTTTTGGCATGCACCCTCACTGGGCATCTGACAACTGCCATGTGGCAACCACCCATTGGCCTTGCTGACCGTACCTACCACATAACCTACTGATTGTACCTTCCACATCACTTATTGACTATACCTACCATGTCACCTGTTGACTGTATGTTGGCCCTCGACCAAGTTTTGAGATAAACTTGGTCATGCTTGCCCATTTTTGGGACTTCGACAAGATGGTCGAAGACGGAGCACCCAAGCGAAGCGAAGATTGGGGGATATCACCCATTTTGTGGGCTTTTTGGGATTTTAAGGTTTATGTAACGAGTATGGGATGTCAGCCCATGGGTTCACCCATGTTTAGGCCCCTTTTTTAATGTATAAATAAGTAGATAGGACTTAGAGCAAAGTCAGTGGAAGGTGTGGTTTAGTGCATGAGTAGTTGGCTTAGTGCATGAATGTATTAAGGATTATAGAGCTTAGTCTTTTGTAATTGTTTTGTGCACAGACTATGTAAGGCTTTGTGCTTTGACCTAATTCAGGGAATGATGATTTGGCGAGGTGCGCGCAGATCTCCTGTCCTTTGCAAAATTGGCTTTGTAGCTGGGTGCCTATAAGGATATTGAAAGAGACTAATAAAGAAGAGAAGAGTTGGTGGGCGTAGCCCCACATTGGGGTGAACCACATATATCCTGTGTTATTGTGATTTGTGCAGTGTTATTCATTGTGTTTATGTATTTATGTGCTTAATATTGATGCCTGATAGATTGATTCATTAATGCTTAGTGCTTTATATATGAATGAATGTTAGATATGCTCTAATGCTATGTGTTAATTGATTAGATGTGCTTAAATCTTGGCTACTACTACGTTGATCTCTAATGAGGGTGAGAACTTGATGAATGTTATTGGCTAATTTCTCTAATAAGTATCGTGATCACAGATCTGTGTCCCACCTAGGTTGTAGAAACTTGAGTCCTATAGCCCCCCTACCTCTACCTCGGGTGAGACTGCATATGCTTCACAGGTGTTGTCGAAAGGGCCAGTAGTTAGGGTTTTGTTGGTGTGTTGTTGAAGTGTTAAACCCTGGGTCTGCCCTTGTGCCAACAAATGGTTCTGTTTTTGAGACCTGAAATTGTGATTGATGGGAATTGAAGAAAAGAGAAAGCTCTATGCGTAGATCCATTGTTGTAGTGCACATTATTCTACTTGACTTGCGAAGCTCTGTGCTAAGAGAAGGAAGCCCTATTTGAAGAAAGAGGTAAGATCTTAAATCTTTTTGCTTTGATAAAGGTAAGATAAGTGGAAATTTTTTCTTCGAAACTATGAATCTAGGTATGTTTGATAGATTTTGTCCTAGTCTGAAAACTAGGGCACAACTAGAAGAATTTTTTTTTGATCTGAATAGATTTTATAGAAATAGTGAAAGAAATGTTATTCCTATGAATAGAAAGAAATTTTGGACTAATAAGTGGATGCAGGACCCTAGAAATAATTTTTTCATATTGGAGGTCCATCACTGTGATCCCAGTGCATAGTACATGAAAGGTTGGGGATCGTTTAAGAGAAAGAGAGGATTGACATTGTGTTATAACTGCAGAATAGTGGGACATATTGCTAAGGAATGCCCTGGTATAGGTCCTATTTGTCTTTGTTGTAAAGATAGTGATCATTAGGTTTTGGATTTCCCTAGAATGATTGCTAAAGTTGAAAAGATGAACTTAAGACAAGAAAACCATGAGTAAGGTCAAGAAGCTAAGGATATGTTAGAGAAAAAAAAGGAATCAGAGACTATATTAATAAAGATGAGAGAAACACTAAAGGATCACAATGACATCAGTTTACTAGAGATCTTAAAAGAGAAGGAGTGCATAGAAACAAGAATAGGAGACTTCGACATAGACTGTGTTCTGGATGAGAAAACATAGGTGAATATCATGCCAGAAAGCACTTGGGAAAATTTGGGAAAGCCTGCCATGATTTCTTCATTAGGAGGGATAGGATTTCTTAAAGGAAAGATGATAACCCTATGTGGAAGACTTACTCATGTACCTATGATTTCCCATGGAACATCAACCGAAGAATAATTTTAAGTCATTAAGTGTGTGGAGAACAACGCCCCATTTTCACTTTTGTTAGGAAAGGCTTGGATTGAGAAAGATTAGATCAGGAGGAAAGCGGAGGAAGAAGTTACAAAATAGAAAAAGAAAGAATTAATGGAATTCATAGCCAAGAAAATAGAGCGACTAATACAAGAAAAAGAGGATGATTCGAAGCAACAAAAGGAAAGAGAGTTAGTTGTCGAAGTTCAAAGAACACAAGAAGGCTTAAATAACCTATCTATCCAGGAGAGAAGAACACCTACCCCAAAAGTAGTAAGAGAATATATATTACATTCGAAGCCTTTGAGAGAACATCAACAGTGCAAAGTTACTATGATAAGAGGAAATAAGAATGAGAATAAAGAAAGGAACCCAGAGACTCATATCACAGGAAAGAAGGTAAGAAAGCTCAGTAAGAAGAAGGCAAAGTTCGAAAAACTTTAGGAAGTTACAAAAAAGACTTCGCAAAAGGAAGGCTTACAGAACTTGAACCTCGTCGGTTTAGTAGAACTGCACAGAAAGGCACTTCTAAATGGTGAAGCTATATGACCGTTGGAGTTGTCCCGATCGTTAGAACGAAACTCCAGAATGGATAGAAACACAATTATTTCTGAAAATACCGCCATTGGACCATTGGGACTGTGCCATAATGGATGGAATCTTATTGATTGAGGCATTCCTACCCATTGGAGGAATTCGTTATGAAATTGCTTATTTAATCCGTCGAATGCCTCACCAGGGCCACTTTTGCAAACTGAGATATTCGAGCCCACAGAGAGTTGATCGCATACTATGTTGTACTTCCTAGACCTCTCCATCTATTCAATTACCTGGAGTGTCTACTCACCTACCAGAGTTATTTGATTACGAGCATGCATGTTGGGCGACCTTAGCGTAGTAGAGAAATCTGTAGAAGAAATATTGATCGACCTTATGGCTGAGAAGGTCATGTCCGCAGGAATATAGGCCTCATTGATGGGAGGAGTGAAAGCATCCTCCTCGACTGCATGTCGATCTAGTTGAGAAATGACTGAGAAAAGAAGAAAGCACCACGATGATCTAGCGAACACAAAGAAGATACCGTCGGTCTTCCCCGACCACATCCTGCCTCTGGTTGGCATGGTTAGTCGTGATATTGTCCTGTGTGACTTTGATTACATGCTCATCATTGCGTACCTCCTGAAGGGGATACACATAGTAGGACCACATATGGGATTGATCCCAGCCCTCAAGATAAGTTATTTAAACCTCGACAATAGGAAGAATTATGTGATGCTCACACTGCATCGCTACCTGATGAAGATGTCCGGGAAGAAGCCCAAGATAGTTCCCTAGCCATGGATCAAGGAGATCACAAGGTCGATGATCCTAAATGTCATGAGGATCCCCCACTTCGACAGACATCAGGAGGTTAATGTGTGCATTAAAATCCTCCTGTCGTGCTACCATGGAGGATATCTATGGTTAGATAGGTGCATGATTGTGGATCCAATGTTGATCCACCTGATCACTGGATTAAGAATGAAAGGACCAGACCCTCACCAGTTCTACCTAGGAAAGACATTAGATCACTCCTTGGCACAACGAATAAAGGAAGCATACGATGATGTAGAGAAGGGGAAGCGAGGCTATAAGGTAGACTCCATCCAAGATGGCACAGTGTGCCTAGCTTTTCAATTGATTGCTGGCAATATTGTCAAAAAGAACAGGTCGACACAAGTTGTTGGAATGTTTACAGGAAGAATGTTCTTGTCATTGATGGAAAGAACAACAACGAACCAAAACTTGAGAGCGAAGAAGATGAGAAACATCAGAAGAAATATTGGTTTCCAGAAGTGCATACGAGGTCCAAGAGACGAACTCGTAGGAGGAGTAAATTTCAAGAATCATGAACACATAGAAATCCTTCTAATTCAGAGATATCAGAATTTCAGGAGGAAGAGCGACAGTGGCCGTTGGATCACCGATCTAGAGGACTAACAACTGTCAGATTTAATTAATGAAGGACAGGATAAAAAAGGGTTGAGATCTGAGATCTCGATCACTTGAATTTTCATCAGCCATCGGATCGAAATAAGTGGAAGGACAAAATAATTTAGAAGAAGGGAATTCTGATATCAGCAGCCAATAATTGGGCACTTAGATCTATGGTCAATAGGGCATATCAAACCCCCCTTAAACTTTCTTCCTTTAATCGTGGGGGGGGGTTTTCCAAGTTGGTGGTATTTCCCATGTGGGACCCTCATACGTGTCACCTTCTTTTCAACTCGGACCTTCCTCGCTCATTACCACTTGCCGCCTAACCTCCCCTTCGAGAAAACCACCAAACCACTCATACATACCACCTCTTCACTTCGACGTCACACTCCACTACCTACTAGACACCACACTCCACTACCGCGCTCTACCTCCACCTCCACTACACTACCTACACGTCTCATCCATGTCAGTAGACCACCTCAGCAAGGATATGAGGCAGACCTTGTCAACAAGGACATGTGGAAGACCAGGTCAACAAGGACATGTGGAATACCATGTCAACAAGTACACATGGCATAATCAGATGATGACAAGTGTCAAGAGGAAATTGGCTCGTGCCATGTCAATAAGTGATGTAAGCAAGCTACGTCACTACGGGAGATTTACTTCGGAAGTTTCATCACCAAAAAATGTCAAAAGGCCAGAAGGACAAAGGTTTAAATTCTCTCTCAGCCATCCAATCTGAAGATCACTTTGGGTGCATTCTCAATCGTTGATCTAGTTCAGTGGAAGGACAGTGTAAGTGGAAGTGCTAACCGACAACAAGCGGTCGCCACTGCTTATGACTTATCCAGTAAGTGTCCACTCTAGAGAATGAAGCAACGATTAGCCTAAAGTCCCGAAGTCCCAAACACCAAAGACCTGAAGAAGACCCTGGCCATTGATCACCAGGAAGGGTACGTGTCAGAAGATTTTGCATTCATGTGAAAGCACTCCAGGAGAAACAAGTGCATAGGAGTTGAAACTCTTGAAGCCCCAAGTGCCGAAGTCACTCATGATCAGTGATCATGCAGGAAGGTACATGTCAATAGATCATTGCCTCCGGGTGAAAGAATTCATTGAAAAGAGAAGCATTGAAGAGTTGAAAAGGACGAAGTCTCAGAATGGAGGATATCCATTGGATTAAAGAGGACATATGTTAGCATATATTTCATTTCAAAAGATATCCATTCATAAGAAATGAGAATTTGATATTTGAAATCTCTGGATTTCAGAGACCCGAAGGAGATCTCGATCGCTAATCCATGAGGGGCATGTGTCAATAGATCTTCCACTCTGGAATATTGGTGTACAGAGGAAAGCAGGGTTTGATATTTGAAAATCCTGGAGCACGGATCATGAAGTAAATCATAGTCGTCGATTCAAGAAGGTTATATCTGATCCGTCAGCTCATGAGCATCATCAAGATTGTGAGATCGACGGTCCTGTTGCATTGCGGGGATTGAAGTTGTCTGAACTTTAAAAATATGAAGGCGGGCCACAATCTAAACCATGGTTTTGGAGAAAGGACACATGGAGGCTCTAGGTAAATTGTGGGGAAAAACATAGTTTGTTTCAAACCACCTTTGGAAGTGCCCGAAATCGCGTGGTCACATGAGTTCATCGTCCAAGTTCATATCGAAAGAAGGAGCTAGCAATCACTAGACCAAGATCATGAAGCATCATTTTGAATAGGCATATGGAAACCACAGGTGTTCACATGAAGGAAGGGGATTAGAAGCCAAAGAAGCCAAAAAAGACTGACTGTAATTGGCAGAGAACACGAAGAATTGCAACTAATAGAGAATCCAAAGAATGTCAGGATAACGATCGCTAGTGATGAACAGGTTCAGGATTACTGCTAGAGAAGCCAAAGAATCTTGGGATAATGGCCATTGATGATGAACATATACATAATAACCACTAGGGAAGACAAAGAGTTTGTATGATGATCAGGAAGAGGACTCAATGTGAGAAAGAAATGCAAAATAGAGAAGATGGTGTGTTTTTTCGATAGTTATGCATGTGGGTAGAATGTGATTGTGTACCAGACCTAAACTAGAGATCAAAGGTGCAACGTATAGCATGAAGAGACAACACATAGTATAAAGGAAGAAGAGAAGTTGAACAAAAAGGAGAGATTGTGCAGCAGGAGAAAGAGTAGAGTATAGAAGTGAAACGGAGAAATAGAAGTTGTAAGAGGCAAAGGAGACATGGAGCTGTAACAAACCATATTAGAGACAGAGCAAGTAAGTAAAGTTCTGTAAGATTCAATCAGGGTGGTAGGGTGGTTCTATGGAGGATTGCAGTCCTCTAAATTCTATTTGGTGCTAGAAGATATTCTGGGAATTGGTGCTTCCATCTAATGGGTGCTGGAGAAACCTGGGAGTTGGTGCTTCCATCTAGTTGGTGCTAGGGAAATATGAGAGTTGGTGCTCTTTGCAAGATGTATCTTGCTATCAGAGGCTGTAGTGTCATATTTGAGTTGGAGCTCAAAGACTGTGATGTACATGAAATTTGGAGCTTGATTGACATCCTAAGAAGAAGAGGTTTTCACCCGTATGGGTTTCCTCATGAAAATAAATGTCTCTATGTATTATGTGTGATTGATCAAATATTTGATATCTATGCATGTTAAGTTATCAACAACACATTAAATAATAATCTAGAAAGAATCAGAAAATAATAGGGAAAGCTTCAAGCTTATATGCATAATTGATTCACCCCCCCCCTCAGTTATATCTCCAACACAAGTCAGATTCTTTGTAGTCAACCTTGAAGGGAAGTGTGTTGAAGGGATGCAAATAAACTAGGTGAGCTACCTTGTCAATGAGTTGGAGAAGGACTGCAGTGAAGCTCAGGACCAAGGCTAGGATTTCCTCTTTAGTTGGTTGTTGATATTAATAACAGTTGTCTGTTGGGAGATGTCGGAGGGGGAGACATTCCCTGAAGTTGAGCCATCAGAACCATTGGCCGTGAGGTTCACGACCTTGTGGTATACGAGCGACATTGAGAAGCAGTGGAAATCAAATGTGGTGTTCCATGCTTACTACCTACAACTCATGTGTGCCATTGAATCATTCCCCCAAATGACTCCAAACACCTTGCATACTTACATACCACTAGTAAAGTTCTGTGCAAACCACCACTTCATATACATCACTATGCATGGGGATAAAAGAAAGGAGGAGCTTCAGTCCTACTAAAAATTGACTAATGAAGACATGGAGGAGATAACCAAGGAATGGATGGATGAATTCCTGGTCCCAGTGGAAGATACAAATATCTCTAACCCTAACATCATCAAAATTCCTTTGGTCACCTGAAAAAAGTATGCTGGATCAAGGAGCACTAAGAAAAATAATAAGGATGAAGTGCAGGACATAGACAATGACGAGAAGGACAACGCATCGGAGGAAACTATGCCTGAATCACCTGCAAGCGGAGGAGGCAAAGAAGTAGACTAAGAAGAGGAAGGGGAAGAAGAAAAACAAGATAAGGGAGAAGTAACATCGCCAATGGATCCCCTAATAGAATCAGAGACATCAAAGAAAATGAAGGTTTCTCCAAAGAAACCCTCAGCACGGAAGAAATCCCGAGCCAACAAGACTCAGTCACAGAATGTGCTCACAGTGGATGATGTTGACCTCATCATTGTAGCTGTAGAAGATGCTTCAGAGGGTATCAGGAAGTGACATGAAGAAAAGTAGGAGATGATGTATGACATAATCGAGGTAGAGCTGAAGGGGGTACAACAAGCTATCTATTCAAGCTGCATAGTGTGTATTGTACCATCATCATCAGAAGGTGTAGAATTGGGGGATAAGCCCACCCAATTGTGAAGGATAGAAGATGCGTCATAGGCTCGCCTTTGTTGAGTCCAAGAAGAAAAATAACAGGCCACATAGGCCTTGAAGCAAGAAAAGGGGGAAGCCCTAGGGTTGCCCAGCAAGAGAGACATGACATTAGAGCGAATTTCGAGGAGGAGAGAGAGAAAATCCAGAAAGAGAAAGACCAACGACTCGTAGAGAAGACTGTGGTTATAGAGGTAGTAACTAGAGCACTTCACTCTGTGCCGAGCTTGGCCCAGATAGAAGAAGAGACAATAGAGAGCCAAGTGGGGAAGCTCGTTGAAGCCATTCAACAATTTCAAGCAAGAGTAGCAGATCTATAACTTCAAGCAGTTTTGAGCACTCCACAAGAAGTACAAGATAAAAGGGAAGAAACTATCAGGAGCTTAGTCGAAAGAATCAGGGTGTTCGCCTCAAAATGCAAGCAACTCAATGATTTAAGTGAGAAGACCTATGAGCACCTTTCAAAATACCTGGAGCCAAGGATATTAAAGGCATAACTCCAGGAGGTGAAGCAACAGGCGTCGACTATGCAAGAACAGTTGAAGCTTCTTACTGTGATGGAAAAGATGAAGAGGTCACAGGAGTAGCCCACAGTTCAACAGTAGGTCACTTCCATCCATAGCAGAGTGATGGAGGTCACACAGAGACTCCAGTCAGTGCAGGATGAATCCTGCACACTTTTTGAAGAGATCGAGGGACAAGGATTACAGTTGGAACAAGTGCTTGAAATAGTGGAACAACGCCTGGAAGGGCCTATCATCGAGCAAGTCATTCAAAAGTTCATCGAGCAGGAGGCTCTGGCAAAGTAGCAATTCAAGGCAGCTTGAGCTAAGATTGAGGCCTTTGAAGCTGTGTTTCCCAGATAAGAGTGACTCAGGATGATTCACAGGTGCGTTTTGGAGGCCTTTTGGCTCTCAACCAAGTTTTTAGAGAACCTTGGTTGTGCTTGACCATATTTGGGACTTTAATAGGCTGGTCAAAGATGGAGCACCAGGGCGAAGAAGAGATCGCTGGATCTCGCTCATTTTGGGTATTTTTGGGTTTTTAGGTTTATGTAATAGGTATGGGATGTTGGCCCATGGGTTAACCCATTTTTAGGCCCCTTTTGTAATGTATAAATAAGTATATAGGACTTAGAGTGAAGTTAGTTGAAGGTGTGGCTTAGTGCATGAGTAGTTGGCTTAGTGCATGAATCTATTAAGGCTTACAGAGCTAAGTACAAGTGTTTTGTGTATAGATGTTATCGGACTAGTCGATAGGTGCGGAAACTAACTAATCTCCCTAGATCCACCTAGATCTAGAACAAAACACACCAAAACATGACGCTTTCCTTAAGTTTTAGATATTGAATTTACTAACCAAAGAGGGATGGGTGACATACCGTTTAAATGTCTCTTCCTCTCACCATCGCCATCCTAGCTCCATTCCAACGCTCATACAATGATGAACCTGTGAAAGAACACAACCAACCAAAGTGATAGCAATAGCATAAACTCAATATAAACCTATGTATGTGATCAAGGAATCATACAATAAAACACAACAAGATTTATAGGAAAGAATCATATTACTGTATCATATTAAATGTGAAAGAGAGATTACAACCATGGCCTTGATGTCATAAGGTCCCTTCCAACTGTCCTTCATTCCCCACACACTTTCACTCCAAGAATTATGAAAGCACAGATCTGATAATATTCACAATCTATCTTGACAAAGTGGCTCATCTAGCGAAGATAAAAATCTCCAAAGCTCAATCCAATCCAAGCTTAATCCCAAAAGCTCCAAAGCTAAAAAAAAAACTAACTTTCTCCATGAGAACTCCTCTCCTTTTATAAGTTGAAGAGGATAAGGTGAGGAGGTTAGGATGATCCCACTAAATCATGAAAGCGAGTAAGATCCAAACCATTCGGATGCCACCTCACCATGGAAGTTTCTCCTTCTAGAAGATTTGAGAAAACACTCGTTTTTCCCACGTGTAAGCATTCTCACACCCTTCTTATAGTGCAACCTACAAAATTTTCGCATCCTATCTATGATGTAGCTTGCGAGAATCAAGCATTCTCGCACCCTAATACATAGGCAGCCTGCAAACTTCTTTTTTTATAAGGTTTTTACATAGGAAAATGCAACTTCTTTTCTCAAGAAAAGTTCTTCTCCCTTCTCTCTTCAAGAACTCAGGCCACTGACCCCTCTGAAGGAAAAAAATAGTTTTACATCATTAATGGTCATAGGGATGATGAAAATAATGTGTAACAGAGAGCCCCCCAAAGTATGAAGTTAGAACAGAGTGATAGCTGAAATACTTTGTCGAGTGTGTGTAGGGAACAAGGAACAGTCGGTCGGAAACCTGCCAACAAACAAGGAAATACAGTATAATAATATATCATCATTGAGGTAGGCATTCCCATACTCATAATACAAATGACTCAAAGCATAAATTTTGACATGCGAAGATCCATGTCAAGTAAGACAGGTCATGGCCACCAAACATACAGTGTGGATCCATGCCGATATGACTCAAATCTGATCATAGCCACCAAAAATACACTGTGGATCTATGTGTTAAAGACTCAAATTTGAACATAGCCACCAGACATACAATGTGGATCTATGTAACATTACACTAAATATACTCCAACACAACCTGGATCTGTTAGAAAATATCCAGGGTCTTCATCTCCACCACTCTAAAGTACGAATCTAACCATGTGAATACATGTGTTGAAGTCAAACATGGTAGAAACCACTTGATTACCGGTCATTAGTGTATACTGTTAACAAGTGTGAGGGAAATCACCATTAATGTCAATGACTCCCAAGGTACACTAGTACAATCCAACGAATGTGAATAAATGAGTTGAGGTCGAACACTCGACGAAATTTTCCAATCAGGGGTCAATAATGGAAACCCACTGTGAAAAGCGAGGAAACCTGCCATTGAGGCATGCAAGTTTCAAGGTACCAATTAGTTTCTAAGTCTAATTCCTAGATAATGAGTTGAAGTTGATAGGAAAAGACTCATCAGAGGAGGGCCTTAATGTATCCCACACCAATGGCACGAAACAAGTAACAAGATTTGATGTAGATCAGAGTAATAAGTGATTCAGGACTGACTCAGGGATGTCCAACTCAATAGAAGGCTTAAAGAATACAGAAAAGGCTGACGCAATAGAAGGCTTTCCAGGTTGAATTTCTCTTTGAACATATTGATGACACGACAACTGTCTTGGAAATACTAACTCAACAACAAGGATCACAGACCAATTTTTAATCTTATAGGAGTATGATCAAGAGACAAGTGGATTTTCCAACCTAGACACAAAGCGAGTGAAAGGGTGTCATGTTCAAAAGTGACTCTTCCATAGAATACAGGTTTAGATACAATTCTTTCCTAATTTTTTCCCCCAACATTTCTGGCGAGTACCTCTTTATTTTTACACAAGCTTGAGGAGGATAACATATGCTTGTAATGTAACCTCATCCTTTGGACAAGTCCCTCAGAGTATGTTTAATGAACCCTAGGAAGGAGTGGTTCAGTCCCATTTGGGCCTTTCGATGTTTATTTAACGAGTCCAAAGAAAGAAAACTCACGGGTTTTTCATGTTTAAAGAGTCCAAAAAACACTTAAATAAAACTCTCTCAGTTCCTTTTTCGTAAAGTAGTCTGATGAGATCGAAAAAGAGATAAACTATCACTCAACAAACATTTTCTTCAAATACTTTTACGAGCGTGAAAAGAACAAGATTGCTCGACAATCTTTTCATGTTTAGAGAGTCTGAAAAGAGCTTAAAGAGGACTCCTGGGGGTTCCTTTTTCGTATAACCTTTACGAGTCCGAAAAAGTGATAAAAGTATACTCAGTTACATTCTCATTGATTTACGAGCACGAGAAAGAACAAAGACTAAGCTCGATAACTCATTCTCATGTATTTACGAGCATGAGAAAGAGAAAAGACTAAGCTTGAGATTGTTTTCATTTTTACGCAAGCTTTAAAACAAAACAAAACTATGCTTGGGATAGATTTTAATTTTTACACAAGCTTAAAAACTAAACAAAACTATGCTTGAACCTGGTTTCACTTTTACACAAGATTGAACCATAGGAAACTATTCTTGAGGTAGGTGGTTTCATTTTTACACAAGCTTGAACCATATAAAACTATGCTTGTGACTTCCCAATGCATAACACATGGAAGGTTGGTACTTAGCCCCCATCTTAAGAAACTAGTGGCTCTGCTTCAGCATGAAGTCCAGAGGATGAAATTAAATGCCCCCCAAGATTTGTTTCATCCAACTGTAAAGGAGAATGAAATGAAGCTTCAAATACTAGATGAAGGACTTGACTCAAATAGAGAGTGGGAAAACTATTTCATTTTTTAATGAGCTTGACATAGAAACAAGAACTATGCTCGTAACCTCTATTTGATTTTTTAATGAGGTTGCCATAGAGACGAAAAAAACTATCCTCGCAAGTGGTTTCATTTTTTAACGAGCTTGAAATTAGAAAACTATGCTCAAAGACCTCTGTTTCATTTTTTAACGAGGTTGCCTCAGAGACGCAAAAACTATCCTCGGAAGTGGTTTCTTCTTGATCATGGATTTCAAGAGGACAATGATCTGGAATGACACCATGTCAATGGACAAAACTCGGTCATGGCTTCCAAGAGGTCTTCACTGGAAGGAAGAAACACACTCTGGAAGGATACCATGTCGAGGGTCACGATAGGAGTAAAGAGATCAGACTCTAACAACCCTATCGAAGAGATCACCATGTCAACTACTAGATCTAAGTCATCAGAAGTTGAAGCCATGGGTGACAACACCACATAATTGACTTGTGGCAGGGGCGATACTGTCTGCATACAAGAACCATTCAGGGAGGCAATCCAGGTGGGGTTAATGAATGAAAGTTGATCAATAGTCACAACTCGTCCATCGTGAGGGAAAGATATCACACGAAAAAGAGTAGACACAATAGCTTTCATGGCATAGACATAATCTCGCCCAAGGAGTAAAGAAAAATCCAAGGAGTCTTGGACTACCATGACATCAATGAAGACTGTTTTCCCTCCCAGAGTTATAGGAAACTGAGGAAGGGTCCCTAAAGGCTGACTAGTTCTTCTGTTAAGAGCTAATAGATTCTGCGTAATCAGTGCAAGTGGAGGACAACCCAATGATTTTCAAACAATAGAGGAAAAAATACTAACAGACGAACCTTCATCTATCAACGTTTGGGGAATGTCCCGACCACAAACCTGTACTGTAATTTGGAAAGGAATGTAAGAGGGAAGACGAGGTCCAGTTAGCACACCACAATCAAAATGGATGGCCTCATTACTTGGAGGGGGTTCCTATGGGAGAAGGAGGAATACCCCTCGGCACGGGAGATTCTGTATCAACGAGAAAAACATGGGAAGTATCAGGTTTACTCTCTAGCAGGAGAGTAGGATCGACCGATGGAGAGATCAGATCAACCACTTGGGTTTCATTCTCTAGGGGAAGAATGGGGTCGATAGGTGGAAATGGATCGACCACTTGGGTGACACTCTCTAATAGGAGAGCGAGATCTACTGAGGATGGTATCGGATCAACCACTTTGTTAACTGGTTCAACCAAGGATGTGACCAGATTGACGACATGATCAACTGGATTGACCGGTGAAGGGACCAGAGTGATCATTCCATCAACTATTGGAGGGTTGAGAGAAAGCTTACAGTAAGCAGATGGAAGTTGAGATTGTGAAACAATCATGTCTTCTAGTAATTTAGAGGCTTCATCCATACAAGGGTAAAGGCGAGTGAGATGACTCCCTTTGCATAACATGCATGGGAACTTGACTCTACTTTTCTTCTTCCCAACGATATTGTGACTAGTTAACGGGAGGCCATCAACATGTTGTTCAGAGGCTAAAAACATAGGTTGGCGAGGATGTGTAGACCATGCTTATATAACCTTGGATAGACTCGCGCATTCCTTATGAAGATGGATACCCTTACAAATCCTACAAGGGTACTTGGGCTTACGGGTTGTTTGGGTGATCTTGACATCATCAACACTCCTAGCACGATTAACAGTAACTGGTTGTTTTCCAACATGTTTGACAACGGTCGGAAGTTTTTACCCTCGCTTATCTTTCTTCTTCTTAATATTTCTTTTCTTCTTCTTCTTATTCACCGGGTTACTAGCTTCAGAACTTTCACTCGACGAAGAAGATGAAACAGAAGGCGACCTTGCAAGTAAAGAAGGCGAAGAAGACCTTACTGGTGAAGACGGTGAAGGATCAACATGAGGTTGATGTTCTTGGGGGGAAGTGCTTGTGACTAAAGCACTAACTGCATTCAGGATTACCTGAGTGGAAAAAAACCATACTGATAATCCAATAGTGAGACCTAGAAGGCTCAAAGTAGCGATCTGAGGAGGACCAATGTTTCCATAAGAAGGAAAAACAAAAGGTTCCCCTGGAGCAGGGGTTCCTTTAGTGGTCATTCCAGGAATTGACACCATTAAATAAATCCAACCTAGAGTTTGCTAGGGAAAACAAACAACACACGCTAAAAATCTAGTAAGCAAGTAAGCAAACAAAACCTTCTTGCAATGAACGCACTAGTTGGTGATGAAATTCAATGTCGTGGGAATAATGTAAGAAGGGGCTGAGATAGAGCGGGTGGAAAAGTTACGTTGACAACCTGCTTAACGGACTTACACCCTGGTGCAAGCTCCCACACATAATCATGGGCCCAAGTGAGTTTGGCCAACGTCGATTCCAGGTACCGTGAAGACTTGCCCCTCCATAGTCACCTCGTGTAAAGAACCTAGAGAGATAGGCCACTAAAGTTACCAATCACTACAGTGATGCCGGGGGAAACAATCGACAGTCCGATCCATGTGCAAGGGTAGGGTATCTAGCCCGAAATCAAATTGAAAGGCTTCCACTCATCATTGTGGGTATACCTCTCAAGCGACCCCCATAATACACGTAATCTCTACACCAAGACCAATAAAGCAGGGTGAGTAACTCTGCTAGTCTCAATGCGACCTCATGATTAACCCTTGTGTTAGAAGGGATTCCTAGGACAAAATGTAATAAGTGGATTTAACCACTCCCTAACTCAAGATTCTATGTTTTTTTGCAACTTTGGAAAGTTATCTTTCACACCTATTCCAAAGCCCTACAACTAATCTAATGTAGGTTTGCTACCAAAAAATATAAAAATGTCTAACCAATTTTTATAAGCGCTTTATTTTATGGCTGTTGTTACTCAATAGGAAAATGGCATGGACAATATGGTGTTTCGATCGACTCGAAAATTATGCAAAGAGATGAAGATGCAATCTTTTCATTCGATGAAAGCTATGCTATGAGAAGGAGAAAACATTTATCATTCCCATATTCACAATGTCCCAAAATATATTAAACTCATCAATATCAAGATTCTCAAGAAATGAGAAAAAGGTATTGAACACCAATGCACGATTCATGGCCCCCCCGACCATGAGGGGGGAATGTTTTCATAATTTAAGATCAAAAAATGCCAAGAATCATGCAATTTCTCTACTTGAAATGCAAGGATGCCCCCAATATAATATAAAGAAAGAAATTAAATCTTTTTGTTTCAAAAATTTCACTAAAAGCAATAATGAACTTTTCTTAAAACAAAGAAACCCAAACTAAATTTTTTCTTTTAAAGAGAACTATTCAAAATAAATCTGATCTTTCCCTAAACAATTCTAAAGAAAACACACGTTTGTAATTGAAAGACACTCAAAGCAAGAGACTAATCCTTCAAAACCAAACAAAGCAAAGATGGCTAAAAGAAACTCAAAGAATGTTAAGAAGACTGTAAGAAGATCAATATAGGCTCTAAAAGTTTAATCCAGTTGTTCAAAGAAAAACTGGGCATCAAAAAATGACAAGACCCAATCCAAAAATTTTTACAAACAAGTTCGCAGGCTAGCAATAGAGTGCAGTGCGAGAATTAGGTTTTCTCGCAGGCTAGACATTGGTAGGGTGCGAGAAGTTTGCACTGAACATAATAGAAGGGGGCGAACATCTATGATTCTCGCTGGCCACAAACAGGTACAGTGTTAGAATGTCTGTAATCAAAGAAAATTGTGAAAAAGGACAGGGAATATAAGTGAACTTCTAGATTCAAAAAGTCTGGATGGATGTCCCACAGATTCAAAAACCAAAAAACAAGCAATCAAAGGAAGGGAAACTAGACTAACTAGGAAAAAATTCAATCCCCGGTGGAGTCGCCAATTTTGTTATCAGACTAATCGGTAGGTGCAGACACTAACTGATCTTCCTAGATCCACCTAGATCTAAAACAAAACACACCAGAACATGATGTTTTCCTTAAGTTTTAGATATTGAATTTACTAACCAAAGAGGGATGGGTGACATACCATTTAAATGTCGCTTCCTCTCACCATCGCCATCCTAGCTCCATTCCAATGCTCATACAATGATGAACCTGTAAAAGAACACAACCAACCAAAGTGATAGCAATAGCATAAACTCAATATAAACCTATGCATGTGATCAAGGAATCATACAATAAAACACAACAAGATTTATAGAAAAGAATCATATTACTGTATCATATTAAATGTGAAAGAGAGATTACAACCATGGCCTTGATGTCGTAAGGTCCCTTCCAACTATCCTTCGTTCCACACACACTTTCACTCCAATTATTCAGAAAGCACAGATCTGATAATATTCACAATCTATCTTGACAAAGTGGCTCATCTAGCCAAGCTAAAAATCTCCAAAGCTCAATCCAATCCAAGATTAATACCAAAAGCTCCAAAGCTAAAAAAAAAACTAACTTTCTCCATGAGAACTCCTCTCCTTTTATAATTTGAAGAGGATAAGGTGAGGAGGTTAGGATGATCCCACTAAATCATGAAAGCGAGTAAGATCCAAACCATTCAGATGCCACCTCACCATGGAAGTTTCTCCTTCTAGAAGATTCGAGAAAACACTCGTTTTTCCCACGTGTAAGCATTCTCACACCCTTCTTATAGTGCAACCTGCGAACTGTTCGCACCCTAGCTATGATGCTACCTACGAGAATCAAGCATTATCGCACCCTAATACATAGGCAGCCTGCGAAATTCCTTTTTTATAAGGTTTTTACATAGGAAAATGCAACTTCTTTTCTCAGGAAAAGTTCTTCTCCCTTCTCTCTTTAGAAACTCAGGCCACTGACCCCTCTGAAGGCAACATATAGGTTTACATCATTAACGATCATAGGGAAGACAAAAATAATGTGTAACACTAGACTATGTAAGGATTTGTGCTTTGACCTAATTCGGGGAAGGAGGATCTGGCGAGGTGCATGCAGATCTCCTGTCCTATGCAAAATTGGCTCTGTAGTTGGATGTCTGTAAGGAGATTGAAAGAGACTAATAAAGAAGAGAAAAGTTGGTGGACGTAGCCCCACACTGGGGTGAACCATGTATATCCTATGTTATTGTGCTTTGTGCAGTTTTATTCATGGTGTTTATGTATTTATGTGCTTAATATTGATGCCTAATAGATTGATTCATTAATGCTTAGTGCCTTATATATGAATGAATGTTAGATCTTCTCTGATGCTATGTGTTAATTGATTAGATGTTCTTAAATATTGGTTACTACTGCACTGATATGTAATGAGGGTTAGCACTTGATGAATGTTATTGTCTAAGTTATCTTTTAAGTATCGTGATCAAATATATGTGTCCCAGCTAGGTTGTATACACTTGAGTCCTACAACCCCCCCTGCCTCTACCTCGGGTGAGACTGCATCTACTTTGCAGGTGTTGTCGAAAGGGCCGGTAGTTAGGGTTTTGTTGGTGCGTTGTTGAAGTGTTGAACCCTGGGTATGACACTGTTCCAACACTGTACCTTCCATGTCACCTTATGATTGTCCTTTCCACATCACCTGCTAATTGTACCTGTCATGTCACCTACTGACTATACCTACCATGTCACCTGCTAACTGTACTTTCCATGTGGCCTCTCCTGGGCAGTGTCACGTGGTGTATCCACATGGAAAAATTTAAATAATCCATTTCACGACGAAAAAATGCTAAATTATCATGCCAAGTGGCACATTGTCATTGGGCCATGTCAGCATGCTAACGACACTTCCATACGTCTACATGGAGGCCACATCATCTGCCAGGTGGTCGTATGGATGCCATGTGTCTGTATGGTCTTAACATTCACCTACCACGTGTCTGTATCGATGCCACCTCAACTACCACGTCATCTTTTCACGTCAGTCGCCACATGGCTGTATGAACTGTCGCGTGGCACATTTTTATTGGTCCATGACATGACCCGAAAATGACAAAAATGAGTGACACGCGGCAACCTTTGGTGTTTCCACATCACCATGATGACTTCATGATGATGTCAGAATGATACATGTCAATATAGTCCTGTTCCACGTACCCTATATGGATGTTGATCTCATCTATATGGATGCTGACATTAGTAGTATGGATGCTAACTCATCCTTGTTGATTCAACTAGGTTGACCAAAACTTTAACTACGGATATCTTTTGATCCGTAACTCTGCTTGACATACCGTTTACACCGTTTGAAATTCTATGATGGAGTCTTCATGATGATGTCGGTTTCACTAAGTTTTGAAGACTTTGAATTTTTTCCCTTTCTCTATCTGCTGAGGTCATTCTGAGCCTCCTGGGACACTTCTGAAACTTCTGTGATGTTCCCTAGATCCTTCCAGATCATGCCTCCCAACTGAAAGGAATTTTGGTCGCAAAAAGTATTTACATTATAAGTTTCATGTCCATTTGACTTACAATAAGAAAACCCATACCCAAACTACCTCACAAGGCCTAATAATATCAACATCTACAAGAAAAGAAGTGATATCAAACAATTATCACTTTTACTGAATACCCTTCTATGGGGTATGAATTGCAACATTTGATTTACAAACATGGCCACTATTGACTAACTCAAGGATTTTTCCCATTCATTCATTCATTATGCTGAACAGACCCTCTTTACCGAGTTGTCCTTTCTTTGGTAGTTGGTTTCCTCCTAGTGGCGGATTTTCACTTCAACACTGCCTGACCGACTGTCTCCCTCGGAGGTTTTTTCCTAGTCTTCTTGTTCCTCTTCAAATGTAGATATGGGTGTAAGTCCCAAAATGTGGCCTCATTATGTCCATCCCTGCTACAATGGATGCAGTAGCCTTTCTCCTTCAGAGGTGTATTTCCCCTTCTCTTTTCCATGTGTGGAAAGAAACATGTTATCCTCATCTTTATCCTAGTCACCATAACCTTCCTTCACAAGAATTTTCTCTTCTAACACTGGGACACTGCGTGGTTATTCAATCCACAAAAAGTGCATGGTATTTGATGCCACAAGCTCTGTTTTATGTGATTGACATGCTGATAATCAACTGAAATTTTAGAGCTTCGAGATTTCTTACACGTCGGTGAGTTTCCTCTAGAGTCATACTGGCAAGAAGAGATGACCTTATCCATTTCATTGTGATTCTCATCTCTCCCTGAAGATGTCTTGAATCCTCGATCATGAGAAGCAATGCTCTTAGCCTATATTGAATGAATTTCATCTCTTGATGAACTGTTGACTCCTGGACTCTCAAGACTGTCCTGGGCTCTTCTTCCTGAATGGTTTTGGAGATTTCTCCAACATCCTTTGGAACATAACCTATCCTAGCATATGGAGGCCAAACCACTGCCTCGATGGGATCCACAATAATTTGGCCATTGGCTCCAAGGCCTCCTTCTTCGTATCCCATTTTTCTCATCAACTTTAAGTCAATGAAAGAAGCATGTTGTTCAAGGACTTCAAAAGAGTCATCAACATTAATCGAGAAAGAAACTACACATGGTTTATTTACCTCCATCTCAAACTGGGACGCTTGGTTTGCTTATTGAGATGTGTCCAATTGTTCCTGGTGAGAAGGATCAGTGGATGATGCTTCTAGGAATCCTCCTTGGTTTTTGGATGCCTATATGTCATCTTCACTTGCTTGAAAAAGTGTGCATGCATTTGCACTGTCATGCTTGAACCCATAAATGGCGATGTTTCCATGGTCCCAAAATGGTCTTATCGTCATATCATTTGTAGAGCCTTCCTCTGTTTGCACTTACATGGCTTGCAACTGCTCTTTCAACCTTTGGTTCTCTTCCTATGAAACATGCAACAATGTCTTCAATCCAACATTCTTTTCTTGAATGATTTGGATGAGCTCTTGAAGCTCATCAAACCACAATTGTTTTGGTGATCTTTACATTCTTAGCTTCAACACTTGGAATCGGTAGCAAGCCTACTATGATACCAACATGAATTGAACCCGGGGGTGATTAGTTTCCAATAATTGTTTGATCTTGTCACTCCCTCAAAGGGTCAGCTATAGATCGTTTTACTTGAGTGATTTACAACTAAAGGTATAATTGAAGCATTTATAGGCTTGAATCCAAAGTGAATAAAAACCTCTTTAGTTTCCTTATGTGTTATATCTCATGCTTTCATTTAATATTGTATGTGCGGAAATTCATGGAAAAAGCAATATAATACACATAATAGATATGACAGTTCCATTGATAATAAAGTTCACCTGATGTGGGCTACATCTCTGGGTCATGATCCAAAGCCTGACCGCTTTATTTTCCTCATTGTAATGATGTATCTCCTTTACAAGTTGTAAGGCCAAAGTTCCTTTTTGGTGAGGGAAACAAGAGCTCGGAATGTGATCGGGAATGTTTACAAGCTTCACAAGTTCTCATTCTCATGAGGCATCCATAATGATGACATGGACACCATTCCCACATACTCCATACAAAATAAAGGAAAAATAAAAGATGACCCCCATCACCATGGAGCCATAGAGTGCCTCATATTTGATGCTCAGATCCAAGCATATATGCAACCCATACAAAAATCCCGAAACTACGAGATTTAGAACTGCTTCATTGGACACTTATCATGCAAGTGCCACAATTTATCTATCACATGTAATTGATTGGTTTTATGTGGAAGAAGAGAAGAAAAGAGGAGATAGAAGGGAAAATTTGATTTTGCTGCCTTGCTACAACCTCTCCATGCTCCTTCAGACCTGTATCAAGCATACTATGCTACAACATTTAATGACAAAACAACATAATGAAAAGCATGCTTACATTGGCTTCTCCAGAACTTAGCTTGATGATCTAAATCTCTGTTATAAAAACAGACCTCGCCATTGGATTCACATCGCCAAATTACCTAAAAATGATTGGAAAATTGTCTCCATTGGACACTGTCACGTTCAAACCCTTTTTGGACCTCCTGCATCGATCAACGTGCAATTCTAGGCATTTAATGCACTGTCTACATTGGAATCTGTGCCACTGTACATCATGTGCGTGCTGCCCCATGCATTGACATATTTCAGGTTTTAAATAAGAAGGAAGGCGGATTTACCCACAAAGTTGTTTAGTCAAATTGGTTGGTGGAGGCTAAGTTAAAGCGCTAGTTTAGAGGAGGTTATGAGGTCAAATCCATTGGCCTCCCTTTTTTTCACTCTTCCCAACGTTCTGCCAAATTTGGTGGATCCCTTCCATATTTGGCGGATCCACCAAATTTGGCAGAACGCCGCCAGATTTGACGGAGGGGGGAAATCAAAACTGAAATTCAAATTTCTGGCATGTGCCCTCACTGGGCATCTGTCGACTGCCACATGGTAGCCACCCATTAGCCTCGCTGACCATACTTGCCACGTCACCTATTGATTGTACTTGCCACATCACCTGCTAACCATACTTGCCATGTCACCTGTTGATTGTACCTTCCATGTCACCTGATGACTGTACCTGTCATGTCACCTATTGACTATACTTGCCACATCACCTGCTGATTGTACTTGCCATGTGTCATATCCTGGGAAAGGCCATGTGGCACAATTTCATTGGTCCATTTAGCGACCCAAAAATTCCAAATCAGCATGCCACATGGCACACTGTCATTGGGCCACGTCAGCATGTTGATGTCACTGCCACGTGTTTGCACAGATGCCACATCATCTTCCAGGTGGTCGTACGGATGCCATGTGTATGTACGGTCTGCATATTCACCTACCACATGTCTGTACGAATTCCACCTCAACTGCCACATCAACCTTCCACATGGTTGTACGCATTGCTGCGTGGCACATTTTTACTACTCCATGGCATTACCCAAAAATGCCAAAAATGAGTGACACGTGGAAGCCTTTGGTGCTACCATGTCACCATGCCAACGTCAGCATGACACATGTCAATCTCTGTGTGTGCCACGTACCCTGTACGGATGATGGCATCATCCATATTGATGCTGACATCAGCAGTACGAATGTTGACTCATCCTTGCTGACTGGGCTAGGTTGACCAAAACTTTGACTACGAATATCTTTCAATCCGTAACTCTGTTTGATGAACCATTTACGTCGTTGGAAATCTTACAACATTTTCTTTGCGATGATGTCGGTTTCACTAAGTTTTGAATACGTTCAATGTTTTCCCTTTCTCTATCTGTTGAGGCCATTTTAAGCCTCCTGAGACACTTCTGAAACTTCTATGATGTTCTCTATATCCTTCCAAATCATCGCCATAAATATAAAAAACTATTTGTAAAATTGGAGATACCAATTTTCAATAAAAAAATACCCAAATTAAAAGATCTCATTCATCACTTTCTTAACTTTCCTTTATATTTTTTTTCTTACCTTTCAACAAGTATAATATGGTCACCTAGGAAATTCATCATAAAAAAAATTCATCAAAGAAAAGTTAGATATGATTTTTTTATCTTTTAAACCTTGTTTACATGGAAGTTCATTATAAAGAAGAGAATATTCCTTAATTTTTATTTATTTTTATCTTGTAAACCCTCTTTACATGGAAGTTCATTATAAAAAAGGGAATATTCCTTAAAAAAAATTCTTTAAAATTCCTTAAAAAGAGTCGAAAATTATTCTTCGCCTCTTGTAAAGCTTCTCTGCATGGATATCGATGCTTCTGTACATGGATATCAATCATAAAGAGAAGAAGATTTTGCAAAAAGAAACTCAAAGAAATTATCTTGAAAATGTTTTTACATACCATCGTTCACAAGTGTCTTCTAAATCCAATGATGCCTATGTTCCTTACTATATACATATTATATATTGTGTGAAATATGAAAATAGAATGTGTACATTCAAAACTTTTCCCATTTCCTTCTTCATAACCTTATTTGGTGGTATATCTTTCTCTTTTTTATAACATTTTTTCCATTGTCTTTGTCATAACCTTATTTGATTATATGACATTCTTTTCCCAACCCGGGTTTAATGGAAAATAAAAGGTAACTACATTTAGTAGGTATATCTACCTAATGAAAATATAAAGATAAAACTTTATATTTATATATATATATATATATATTTCAAAATTATATTTAATTTTCTTTGTTGAATTAAAAGTTGTGATTATTTTTTATTTTTTATTTTTTTAATTATTTGTTTATTTTTTTTATATTGAAACAGAAAAATAACAACTTCTGAAACTTGTAATTTTGTCCTTGGATTATAAAATTTCTTTAAATGCTATTTACTTTAAATCTTATTTAAAAAAAAATCTTATATTGAACATTCCACTTGTTGAACATTCCACTTGAAAGTTATGTTTAAATACTATTTACTTTAAATCTTATTTTAAAAAAATCTGAATTGGACATTTCAATTGAAAGTTTTATTCTGTTGAAAACATCATATCCAAATAAACAATGCTTGTAGGCTAGTCAATGTAGAAGCATCTAGATGTATGTCTATTTGAAATAATGCAAGGGACAAATGAAAGAGCAAGCACATATGATAAGAGACAAGTTTAGTGGCACAAAGTATATGATGGTGTGTTCGACAACACAAGTATTCCAACAGAGGACGAACACCATCAGTAACCACTCACATAACTAGATCAAATATCAACACACCGATGTTTTCACATGGTAAAACCCCTATGGGGAAACATCCACGGCCCTAGCCAATGCAACCACTTGGAGCAGTTTATTAACGCAAATAAAAAGATTATAGAGAGATTTTACAAGAGAGTTTCTCACAATCGATCCTCGGCAAATGACCCTCCATGCTCTTTAAATAGAGATCATGGACCAATCGGGTGTTAAGCCACATATCAATGACCATTAAGATCGAGGAGAGTATGAACCGTCGGATCACTCTATGTCGGGAACATATCGTGACCGTCGGATTGCCTAACTACAAATGCATACTAATGCATACTAAAGAAACACACTTTTACCTAACGACATATTAGACCAAGTAG
>ML793091.1:51054-70757 GCA_009831015.1 Picea engelmannii
ACAAATGCATACTAATGCATACTAAAGAAACACACTTTTACCTAATGAAATATTAGACCAAGTAGATCTTAACTAACTCCTAAGTGTCTAAATATCCTAACATGGTGTTGGAAGGTTTACAGTTGGGAGTAAGCTTGTCATTGATGGAAAATATCAACGATGGCAAAGAAAAACGATGGCAAGAACAGTGAAATCACAAAGTGACGAAATCGCAAGGTGGACGAAATCGCCAAGCGGCGAAATCATGAAGGTGGACGAAATCGCGAAGTAGCGAAATCACGAAGTGGTGAAATCATGAGAAGATCTGGGTCGTAGGATCTGGGGTATCTACAAAGGCTCAATAGCCGTTAGATATAGTGAAGCTACAAGGCGGATAAGTCCAAGAGTCATCCAACTCCCAAAAACTTTGAAGGAATCCTAGTCGTCCATTGGGGACAATCGTGGACCGTTGATCCATAGAACACGTGGCGAAATATTGTCATATCGTTGACCAGAAAGTCAAAGGAACGGGGTTCCCTAACCTATCAATTTTGCGATATGTGAAATTGTGAAACAATCTCAGCCATCAGATCGAGGTTTGTTCTGGACCGTTGATCTAAGATCCATCTCGAAGATTCGTTTATCATGACTTGGAGAGGTAAGAAATAAAACCATCGAAATCACAATATGCAAAATCACAATTTAATCCCAACCATCAGATCACCAAGTGTTTTGGACCGTTGATCGAAGCTCCATCTCAGAGCTTCATGTATCAGGACTTGGAGTGACGAGAACCTCCATCACAGGAATTGCGAGATGCGAACTCACGATAAGATATGGACCGTCAGATCACCAAGGGTTCTGGACCGTTGATCTAAGCTCCATCTCGGAGCTTCACGTATCAGGACTTGGAGTGAAAAGAACCTCCATCGAAGGAATCACGAGATGCGAATTCACGATGAGATCTGGACCGTAGATTCATCGAGATCGTGGACCGTTGATCTCAACTCCATCTCTGGGTTTCGGGGATCACAACTTGGAGAGTCGAGATGCCTCATCTTCAGACTCATGAAATGCGAAATCGCGAAAGTGCTTTATGCATAAGCACATGATCTCAGCCGGTGGTCACACCATCGAAGAGCTAAAGAGAAGAGTACATGTAGACAAGCTTCTTTTTGGTGTTTTGGGAATCAAGACTTGGAGATTCGAGATGCCTCATCTCCAGATTCACGAAATGCGAAATCGCGAAATCACTTTATGCATAAGTGCTTGGTCATAGCCATGGTCGTATAAAGGAAGGAGCCAGCACAGAAAAACTATGTTTCAGAGTTTTGGAACTCATGACATGGAGACTCAAGATGTCTCATCGCAAAATCTTCGAATTGTGAAAGTGGGAAATGGGTAAATAACACAAGAACCCATCAGAGTAAATCCAACGATGCAGGTGAATATGAGCATAATCGAAGGGATACTATTGCACATCATAGTGTAACTACTAGAAACCACTGATGGTTTCTGCCAGAGGACTCGAAGACACTTCGAGGTGATTGATAGAGGAGATGAAGAGTCTCTGGGAATATTCAAGAGGGATGAATATGCTCGTGGAGGTGATTGATAGCTGGATGAGCATTGAAGCTTGTAACTGGAACAAAGAAGGTGAGCTCGACTTTCACAAAGAAGACTAAGAGTCTCAACTACCAGAGAGGCTGAGGAATCTCAGCATAACATACAATGATGTTGAACGAGTGGAAAAATGGACAGAGAAGCTGAAGAGTCACGATGATGATCAGACAGAGCACTCGAGTTGTGGAGGATATTGATGTGGTGTTAGTATGAAGTGGTATTGCGCGCATTTCATGCACAAGGTGCACAAAAGCTATAAATACATAGTACATAGAAGAGATGGTGTTGTTGTTGTTTCTAGGATTGTTGTGGATGTTGTTGAAGGTGACTCATGCATGATGAAGGATCAGAGTGCAGCAACTGAAAAGAACAGAAGAATAACTATGCAACAAATGGAAATGGTGCAGAGAGCATAAAAATAGAAGAATGGAATGGGCAGTGGATGCATGCTGGAAAACAATGAGGAAGTCTGAGTAGAAAAATCTTGCAGAACAATGATGAGACTGGTAAGTTGTTATTGAACACTATATCATTGTAATAGGTTTCAATATTTCATATTCATAATCCATGGAGGTTGGAAGGTGCTAGGGAGGACTGGTGTCCTCAAAGGTTCAAGTGGGGGCTTGAACACAGGGAGTTGGTGCTTCCTTCTAGTTGGTGCTAGAGAAACTAGGGAGTTGGTGCTTCCTTCTAGTGGGTGCTAGAGAAAAATAGAGAGTTGGTTCTCTCAACAAGTTGTAGCTTACAAAACAAAGGTTGTAGCCTCATAATGAGTTGGTGCTCAAATGTATGATAATGTAAAGAATGTAAATAATACTTATCATATAAAGAAGAAGAGGTTTTTACCCTATATGGGTTTTCTTGGGAAATATTTGTCTCTGTGTTTCTCATATATGTGACTGATGTTGAATGTGCCACTGTTCATTTCCCTGCATTATTATGATCATCATTGAGTGCCTTGTAAATATTTTAAAAGAAGCATAATTGTTTAAGCACGATGAAAACTGATTCACCCCCCTCTCAGTTTTGCAACATTTGGTATTAGAGCCAACCCCTTTTATCTAAGGTTAGATCCTAGAGCTTAAACATGTCAAGCCATGAAGGAAATTCAACCAATAAGGCCCCTTTGTTCAATGGAACAAGCTTTGCCTTCTGGAAAGTTAGAATGAGAACCTACATAATGTCATTAGGTGCAGATGTTTGGGATGTGGTAGATATTGGTTATGTAAAGCCAGTTGTGCTAGCTAATAAGGATGACAAACTAGAATTTAGCTTCAACACTAAGGCTATGAATGCCATCTTGAGTGGGCTTGCTGAAGAAGAATTCATAAAATTTATGCACCTAGGAACTGCCAAAGAAATGTGGGACAAACGCATTAGCAGCTATGAGGGTAATGAGAAAGTAAAGGATGCAAAGCTTCAAACCTACATAATATAGTTTGAACAGCTGAAGATGAAGGAAGATGAAACTGTTGGAAAATCCGTTCTAAGAGTATAAGAAATGGTAAATGCAATGAAGGCACTTGGTGAAATAATTGATGAACCTTCTTTAGTTAAGAAAATCTTGAGATCTCTCCCAGATAGATTCAACCCGAAGGTCTCTTCTATAGAAGAACTTAATGATCTAACAACCTTGGCATTTGATCAATTGCTAGGAACATTGACTGCATATGAAATGAGAATAGTTAAAGATAAACCTACCTCCAGAGAAGCATCATTTAAAGTAGATAAGAATGAGGATTTTGAGCCCGATGAAATTGAAGCAAAATTTGTGAAAGACTGAATAAGGGATCAGGAAAATACAAAGGCAAACTGGCTTTCAAATATTTCAAATGTGGTAGGATAGGTCATTTTGCAAATAAATGTCCCCCAAAGGAAAGGATCAGACATGTGATGATGAGGAGAAATACAAACACATAAATTTATTTAAAGAGAAAAACTTTAAAGAGAAAAGTCTGTGCGTAAACAATGATGATGATCCTTCAGATGATGACGAAAATGACTCCTCTATTGAAGATAAACTAAATGACTTCATACTTATGGCCAAAGAGGATTATGATAATAAAATCATAGGAAGTGATGAAGAAGAAGCCGTGGTTGACATGGAAGGAGAACTGATCAGTGCATTGGAAGAGATTGATAGACTAAGAATCAAGAACAAAAAACAAGGACAATTGTTGATAGAGTTCGAGAAAGACAATAAAGAACCTGATGAAGACCTTGTCCTACTAAAAGTAGAACTATAAGAGGCAAATAAAATCAAAGATATTTTGAAACAACAACTATCATAAAAGAAGGTAAGATGTGAAGCATTAGAACAAGAAGTAGTGAAAATGAGGAAATAAATGGAGAAGTTTCAAGCCTTGTATAATCAGAATCTATCAAGTATCAAAGCCTCAGAAGGATTTGCCACCATTCTGAATCAACAAAGGAATCCAAATATGAAAACTGGCTTGGAGTATGAATAGGGATCAAGCAGTGGTAAGGCAGAAAATGAAGAACCCATTAAGTTTGTCAAAAGTACAACCAATGATAATAACAATCTTGCAGAAACAAAGGAAGACAATCAGCCGCCCAGGTCGAGTATGGAAAAAGATGCCAGATTTGAATCTATAGAACAAAGAAGTAATGTACTCACTGCTAAATGATGTCATCCGTCTGGAAGAAATCGATTTGCTCAGAGAAGACAACCATTTTCGAGGTACAAAGAATTCTTCTATGGCTATTGTTTCTACTATGCTAACTTTGGTCACAAAGCTGTAAATTTTTCCTTAAGACTTAGACATGATCAATTAAGATTTCAAAGGAATAAATACTTGCCACAACAAAGAATGATGCAGCCAGGTAACAAACCTTCACTGATTGCCAATTGCCAAATTAAGTCCAGGGACATGCAACTAAAGAGGTTAAGAAATAATCAACAGTCAATGAGTAGACAATGTTACACCAACAAGTTTGAACTGTTGAACAATGAGATTGAATGCTACATCTGTAATAACTATGGAAACAAATCTATTGACCGTTGTTTAAGGGAATATGAACCAGATTCGAAATCTCCTACTGAATATGTCAAGTTTTGGAAGAAGAAGGAAAGTGACAAGTGTGGATTAGTGTTGTCTGCTCAAAGAAAAATGAACCCTTGGTATATAGACAGTGGATGCTCCAAACACATGACGGGTGTTAGTAACAATTCTTGTCCTGGGCACAAGAGTATTTAGGTCTGCAAATTGCACAAGAAGCGCCCAAGCATAGCACGAAAAAATCTCATTTTAGGCTTCCAAGCAAGTAAGCGGGTGAAATTATATTGTCGATGGTCCATATTCATCCATACAAGAAGATTGATGGTTGACGGTAAATCGTGGTTAGCAGAGTTGCGTCGAAATTAGCACGATGGATATCTCCCATATTGCATACAAGATGGATAGCAGTCGTCCATCCAAAGGATGTGTGGCGTGATATCTAGTCACATCGGCATTTCGTCTTTCGAGAGTTCGAAGGGGGAGGGTTCCATGTCATGATACATATCGAAACCCTGAACCTCGAAGTGCCGAAAAATCACAAACCCGGGCCCAAAGTATCACCAAGTGAATTCATGACCGTCAGATCTAAGAGGGATGCGTGGCGCCCAATTAAGCCATCTTGGAATTTCTCTCATCGCAACTGTGATAAGCAAGGATCAACTCCTTCCTATTCATGAACGTCGAAAGAAATTTTGAGAGTAAACTCAGGGTCATAGCCCGTGGTCACTTGGGAAATAAAAGAGCTGTGCAAGAGGGGAAAAGGTGTCAGGATTAGCCACAGAGGAGATCATCATGATCTCTAGGTGCCATTTGATTCAATCTCATTCCTGGTTCTCAATTGGATTAAATGAAGGTGAGAGGGTGTGGTTGAAACCTCTCTTCATTCATTAAGCATAAAGTATGGAGGATCTGGCAAGCTGTCTTCCTGAGAAGGTCATGTGTACCGATTTTTTCCAAAGACGCCATATCGAGTCCTTGAATAGCTCGAGAGGTCTGCACATGCTAGCTCGACACTTAATGGCCCAGCTACTCCCCTTGCAGGAGCCATTCACAGTTAAGGTGGAGTCTAATGAAGAATATCCTTCTGAGTTTGACCTAAAGGACATCACACCTTGGATGACTGAGCACACCTCTGTTAGGCAAATTTTTCTGAGTATATAGACTCAGTCTTTGTATTTTTGTAATGATCGATGGTTGAGCAAGGCTCCCGGTTGTAAAACTTTAATGAAGCACTGTTATTCGGGTTATGCATGGACTCTTGAGACTTCTTGCCTTATGAATGTCAGTTTATTTCACGTCTTTGTTTACACCATGTTAGAGCAGCTCAGAATTGGAGGATCTAGTCAAGTTGTAACTGTTATAGGATGATGTAGGTTGGATCACTGTAAAAATTGCATTGTTTCTAATCGGCCCTTGTGATTTTCTTAGTGCTAAACGACCTGGAATTGGAGAATCCAGTCAAGTCCCCCTTTCAGTTTCTCGAAGCCCTGAACCAAGAGGATATTGCATTCAAAGTTTTTCTTCTACAAACTGCTGAAAGGCCTGTTGCCTGAGGTATTTTTCTCACTCCTCTCACCAAGTCTTCAACCTGCTCATATTTAAATCAACTCACTGAATGAAGTTAGATCAAGACCTCTTTTGTTACTTACATACCGGAGTCAGTTCCCGAGTTAGAGCGATATCTTCCTGAGTCTCTACCCATTTGATCACCCATTAAAATTATCGTGACATAAAATTGATGGGCATTGGGCTCTACTCCTGCAAGCAATCTAGGAGTGACTTCTGACACTAACATTTCTGGCGCCATTGCCGGGGACGAAGTTGAAAATTTTCCCAGGATTAAACGACATTGAGCCTCTGATTCTGAAGGTGCATCAGGTATCAGAGCCTTTGAATATTTCTACTGTGCACCTGGCGACTCCATTGTGACGACTCCAATGTGGCGAACCTGCCGTGATAATTGTGGCTTTCAGAGGCAAACACACACGGTCTCGTCCACAACTGCATCTAGCTACACCTAAAACTGCTCCGGAGATGGTTCTCAGAAAAGGAAAGGCCTCTGAAGAAGAATCTTCCACCGCCGAACCAGGTAATCCGCCATCTCCTTCTGTAGGAACTCCATTTTCTCCTCCTCAGGTTCTTAACAGACATTTTTCTGAGGTTTCCCATTTCCTGAATTTCGAGAGTGTTCCTGCTGAGTTTTCCCCTCCTGGTCTGGGATTTGAGGGAGAAATCCTTGTCACTCCCCTCTCCTCTGAAGCTGTACTTTGGCGTAGACCCAGGACCCCAGAAGATTTCCCCACTCCTATATTTACCACTCCTCCCCTTGTTATTGTTTCCCCTTCTGCACAGAGATAAGCATCTACTGACTTGGGCCCGTTAGCCTTCTCCTTAAATCCCCTTTTGTTTCCCGTTCCACTTCGATACTCATTCCAGGTAGCCCCTTAGCGAACTCCTTCTCCTCCAAGTTCTCCTTCACCTAATATCCCTATGGCTAGTGATAATCCCCCTCTAAATAGAATGGATACCATAGTTGCTGCTAGATATGCTCCCTTGATCCTACCCCATCCTATGAATCCTCTCCCTGCTGGATATTACTTGAAGTATATGCCCAAGTTCACTGGGGAAGGGGACATAACTGCGGAAGAGCACCTGGCTAATTTCTACAGTTATGCAAACAACCTGAACATTGGAAATGAGGATGTCTGGATGAGAGTCTTCATCCAGAGCCTGGATGGTGAGGTGAGGAAGTGGTTTAGAGGATTGGCCCCCGGATCTATTGTTGGGATCGAAGCCTTGGATAGTTCTTTCCTGAGTCAGTGGGGAGATAGGAAGGTGATCCGGATTATTTTCGGCACTAAATGAGAGCGGAGATATAATAAAGAAATGCACAGAGATATCGCGTATATCCAGTAATATAACATAAATATATCAAATATGCAACCATAAACACAGAGATACAGTAATACATGATTTCTATTAATGAAAGAAATGTACAGACACTGTAAAAATACAGAGTGAAAGACTCGCTAGAATGGTGGCAGCTTATCTCTGAGAAGAGATGTGACGACTACTCGCATTCGCAAGAAGATGGTTACAATGAGGCTCTGGAGGAATTTTTACAATAATAGGGAATGCCAAAAGTCCTAGACATCCAAAAACCTAACCCTAGGAGATGAAGCGCCAAAAGTCATGTGGGCCCCGTTTGGGTAAGTTGGTGCATCAACTTCCCGGGGTCGTAACTTTTGCATACAATCTCCGTTTTAGGCGTGTGATAGCTCGTTGGAAAGGTATCGTCGAGGAGATTAATTTTGGGAGATTCAGTTTTGGCTATCTTTGAGAACCTTGATCTCGAAAAAACTTCATTTAGGCCCTCAAAATGGCCCCAGAAGTTAAAACCTGCTAAAAATAGTAAATTGCCAAAATGGTCAGAAAACTGTTTTGAGCCATTTGGAAAAGGTGGGTGGCCCCCGATATCCACCTGGATTAGAAGGATTTCATGTATTACATGACAGAGTTTGGGTCTTTGAAGAATATCGAAGGAGAGTCTATCTTCGACTTCTCCAAAAGATTCAATAAGATGTATAATAAAATTCCTGCTGAGATAAAACCCTCAAAAGCCTCGGCCAAGATTTATTATGCTAGTGTGTTTGGTCCCAATTTTTGTCTTTTATTGAGAGAAAGAAGAGCCACCTCCTTATCTCAAATGAAAGATGTGGCCATAGAGGTGGAATCTAATGTATTAGAAGCTGATAGACTGAGGAACAAGGCCAACGTAGACAGGAGAAAGGGAAGATCCGAAGCCTCAACTTCTAGCCCATCGGTGCCCCACCCTCAAGTGGATGAACTGACCAAGATGGTGAAGTCTTTGTCTGAAGAGATGGAGAGAATGAAGGTGGAGGGGAGGCAAGCATACAAGGGCCCTCAAAGTGCCAAAAATAAAGGAGGATTCAGGAGGCCAAACAATGTTGTTTCCCCAACTGTGCAAAGAGAGAGGGGAAGAGACAAAGAAGACCAGAAAATTCAGGCCCCTTTCCAAAACAATTTTATGGCCAATGAAGAAGAAGGGGAAACAAATGAGCTTGATCTTGAAATCCAATTCTTCGGAGACACTTCTCCTTTTCCTCATCTCACTCAATCAACATATGAGTAGTCTCTCATGGACAGTCAAGTAAATGAACTGAGCAAGGAAAACAAGGCTAGTGGCAGCCAAGGCAGGTATGACCTGAGGTCCAAGAAAAGGACAGTAGCACCTGATACTCTTGAGAAGTTCACTAGAATAGAGAAACCTGCTAATCAAGTAGCAGACAGTCACATAGGTAAGAAGACCCGACCCCTCTCTCCCATAGTCCAGAGTCATGTCCCCAAAATAAGAGAAACCTTGAAGCTTACATCATCTTTTAATTTCGAGCATGAAATTCAAAAGACCAGAATCCTTGTGCCCCTAATCGAATTGATTAAACATGAAGTGTTCAAAAGACGCTTCTCAGAGATTTTATAGTATGAGGTCTCGTGCCTTCCCACAGACTCCATCAATTTGCAAGATGAAAAGCCTGCAATTATTCTAGGTCCTATGGTAGAAGACATAAATGACTCATCCCCTCCCTTCTACACTTCCTTGAACATACATGGCAAGGTACTGCACAACTGCTTGATGGATTCGGGGGCTTCTCACAACCTCATGCCCAAAACTGTCATGGAAGAGTTAGGGATAGAAGCCACTCGAGCCTATCATGACCTCTATTCCTTTGACTCCAGGAAAGTTCAATTTCTAGGAGTCATCAAAGACCTGGTCGTCACCTTGTTTTAGTTGCCCATGAAAAGTGTGGTCATGGATGTTGTAGTGGCTGATGTCCCCCCCAAGTTTGGTATGTTGTTATCAATATATTGGATAAAAAGACTAGGGGGAACTTTGCAGATGGACCTCACATATGCTACTATCCCAGTGTTTGGAGGAGAACATAGGAGGTTATACAGAGAAGCCTAATTGGCCTATATAATCAGTGATGAAGCCAATCCTACCAACCATTCCATTTTTTCCTTGGACACTGATTTAGGTACCAGTTTACTACAACTCACCCATGCTTCCAAGCCTCCTCTTAAACTCAGAAAGCATCCCACCACTCCTCATGAATTTTATCCCCCCATCTCCCCTGTCTAGAAAATGTTTTTTGATGGAGCCTCTTCCAGGGAAGGCGCTGGTGTTGGGGTATTTTTTGTATCACCTGCTCAGGAAACCATGTCTCTTTCATACAAGATAGAATTTGAAGCTACTAACAATGTGGCAGAATATGAATCTCTTGTTCTAGGATTAAGAACTGCAAAGGAAATGGGAATTCAAGAGGTAGCAATGTTCGGAGATGCAGAGTTGGTGGTTCAGCAGATCAGAAACGCTTACTAGGCTAAGCATCCTCGACTCAGAAGCTACATAAACAAGGTATGGGACTTAGTTTATAGTTTCTTCTCAGCATTCAACATTTCTTTTGTCCCAAGAGAGAAGAACATAGTGGTAGATTCCTTGGCTACATCAACAAGCAATTTCAAAGTGCCCTTGCCACCCAAATTTAGATACGATGTAGAAGTAAAATATAGGCCCTCCATACCTGACAACGTCAAACATTGGAAGGTATTCGAGGATGATCTTGAGATCAAGAAATTCTTGGATATTGTCAAAAAAATTTCAAAGATGCATATCGACCAAGACTCTGTCTTTGAAGAAAAGATTGATGGGGTTAATTTTCTAAATAAGATTGCAGAGTGTAACATTGTGCAACTCCCCAACAACCATATTCCAAGGGGACTGGTTCCTTTGGAAAGGCTTTTTGATAGAAATGATGTATCATTAAAAGGGGAAATCTTGAAGGATGACGTTGATACTGTTTAGTGCAACATTGGCATTAAGAGTGAGCCTAATTTGGTCAACTTGTCAAGAATTATGACAAAGGAGCAGAGGGATGAATAAGCTGGACTATCGAGAGAGTTTGCTAATGTTTTCACCTGGATGTATGGAGATTTCAAAACATATGACACTTCTGTCATCGAGCATAAAATCCCATTGAAAAGGGAAGAAAAATGATTTAGGCAGAAGCTAAGATAGATCAATCCTATGCTGCTGCCTATCATGGAGAGGGAAGTGAAGATGTTGCTACAGGCCCATATCATTGTACCACTGAGATACTCAGAGTGCGTGGCCAACTTGGTACCAGTAAGGAAAAAGAATGGAGAAATCAAACTCTGTGTAGACTTCAGAAACCTGAATAGGAGCTCACGGAAGGATAACTACCCCTTACCAAAGATGGAACATATATTGTAGAGGGTAACAGGAGAATCTAGGATGTCCATGATCGATGGCTTCTCTAGCTACAATCAAATCTCTGTTCTGCCTAAGGACAGGGAAAAGACGACATTTGCCACTCCATGGGGCACATTCATGTATGCCAAAATTCCTTTTGGAGTGATGAATGCAGGGGCAATGTTTCAACGTGCCATGGACATAGCTTTTATTGGGGAAAAGGATAAATTTGTGGTCATCTATTTGGATGACACAACAATATTTTAAAAATCTGATAAAGAACATTGTTTTCATCTCAGGAAGGTTTTCCTGAAATGAAAGAGTTTTGGCATTTCATTAAATCCCAAGAAATCTATGTTCACCATGCAGGAGGGAAAGTTACTAGGCCACATAGTATCAGCGGAAGGAGTCATGATCGATCCTAGAAGATTTGAGGTAATACAAGCCTTATCAATCCTGAGGTCCAGAAAGGAGGTCCAATCTTTCCTTGGTAAGATTAATTTCCTGAGGAGATTTGTTCCTAACTTTGCTGAGGAGGTAAAACTTATAAAATCCATGTTAAGGAAAGGAAATGAAGTTAGGTGGACTTCTGAATCGCGAAATTCCTTTGAGAAAATAAAGAAGGCCCTGACTGAAGCCCCTGTGCTTATCAGTCTCGATTACTCAAAGGATTTCCTTATTTTCTCCTTTGCCTCACCTAACACGGTGGCTGTTGTTTTATTACAGACAAACGAGGTTGGGCTAGAGAAGCCTATTTCCTATTTCAGCCGAGCATTGAGGGATGCCGAAGTCAGGTATGACACTATGGAGAAGCAAGCCTATGCCCTGGTAAAGGCTCTCAAGGAATTTAGAATCTATGTACTGCAGTCAAAAATCATTGCCTATGTCCCCTCAGCTGTTGTTAAAGACATTCTTATTCAGCCTAACATAGACAAGAGGAGGAGCAAGTGGATAACCCAGATTCTGGAATTTGACCTGGAAATAAAGCCTACCAAATTGATCAAAGGTCAAGGTTTTTCCAAGCTATTGGCTGAAGCCAATTGCCAAGATTTGGGGGTAAATTTCATCAACAAATGCTCAGGAATTCAGCAGGGTTGGTTGTCTGAAATAAACCCTCACAGGGAGCCCCCATTGGCTTGATGTCCCTGGTATAAGGATGTCATATATTTTCTGAAAGAGTTGCAGCCTCTAGACGGCTTGCAAAGAAACAAGGAAAAAGCTTTGAAGCTCAAAGCAGTTAGATACTTCCTTATCGATCAAGTTTTATATTGGAAAGACCAGTTGGGGTTTCTTTTGAAATGTGTAGATATGCAAGAGGATGACATGATCATGGTTGAATTTCACGACAACCTATGTGGAGGGCATCATTTCTAGAAAACCACAACCTACAAAATCCTCAGGGCTGGGTACTACTGGCCCACCGTATTCACTGACGTCTTCCAAAGGGCCAGAGCTTGCATCAAATGTCAAAGATTTTCAGGAAAAAAACAACTCAAGTCTTTGCCATTAAATCCTATGGTTGTTTCAAAACCTTTCCAGCAATGGGGCCTAGATTTCATTGGAGAAATTCACCCCGCTTCCAGTGGGCAACACAGATGGATCTTGACTACTACAAATTTCTTTACCAAGTGGATTGAAGCTATCCCCATTAGGAGTGCTTCCCACAAGGAAATCATCGGATTCCTGGAAGACCTCATCACAAGATTCGGCTACCCAAGTAAGATTGTCACTGATAACACAACCTCTTTTAAGGCTGAGCTGTTAGCCAAGTTCTGTGAGCAATTCAGGATCAAACTAATTCACTCCACCCCATACTATCCGCAGGGCAATGGTTTAGCAGAGTCCTCCAACAAAAGCCTGATAAGTATCATCAAAAGATTGTTGGAAGACAACAAGAAGGTCTGGCATTCAAGATTGAAATTTTCTCTATGGGCCAATTGAGTGACCATGAAAATATCCATAGGCATCTCTCCCTTCCAATTAGTCTATGGAACAGAGGTTGTTTTTCCTTCTCATTTAGCCATTCCTGTAGAAAAATTCCTCTAGGATCATCAAGAGGAGCCTGATGACATAATCAGAAGAATTCATCACCTAGTGGAAGTCCATCATGTCAGGGAGCAGGTAATGGGTATAATTCAGGACCATCAACAAAGGATCAAGCAGGTTTTTGATAAGAAGGCCAAGAAGGAAGATTTTCACATAGGAGAACTGGTACTGAAATGGGATGCTCCTAAACAAGATAAAGGAAAGCACGGGAAATTCGAAGCCCTGTGGATCGGGCCTTTCAAAGTCTATGAAGTATTCTCGAATAACACCTACAGGTTGTGGGATTTGAAGGATCAAGAAGCTTTCGATGGCCTTGTGAATGGGCATTTCCTAAAAATATTTTTCTCTTCAGCCAAACATGGCTCTTTCGCGGTTGTAAATATTGTTTTTCTTTTCGTCTTTAAGTTTTAAATAAATGACTCCATAGCCCAACAACAAGGCAATGGAACTACAAAATAAGTCCTTAGAGCATCACAGGGACAACTCTATCCCCCATGGAGCCTAATGTTAGTAACAATTCTTGTCCTGGGCACAAGAGTATTCAGGTTTGCAAGTTGCACGAGAAGTGCCCAAGCACAACAAAGAAAAATCTCGTTTCAGGCTTCCAAGCAAGTAAGCAGGCGAAATTATATTGTCTATGGTCTAGATTCATCCATACGAGCAGATCGACGGTCGACGGGAAATCGGGGTTAGCAGAGTTGTGCCGAAATTAGCGTGATGGATAGCTCCCATATTGCATACAGGATGGATAGAAGCCATCCATCCAAAGGATGCATGGCGCGAGATCTAGTCACGTTAGCATTTTGACATTCGGGAGTTCGAAGGGGGAGGGTTCCATGTCGTGCTACATATCGAAACCACGAACCTTGAAGCCCCGAAAATGAACAAACCCGGGCCCACAGTATCACCAAGTGAATTCAGGACCGTTAGATCTAAGAGGGATGCGTGGCACCCAATTAATCCATCTTGGCATTTCTCTCATCGCGACTGTGATAAGAAAGGATCAACTCCTTCCTATTCATGAATGTCAAAAGTGATTTTGAGAGTAAACGCAGGGTCACAGCCCGTGGTCACTTGGGAAATAAAAGAGTTGTGCAAGAGGGGCCAAAGGCGTCAAGATTAGCCACAGAGGATATCATCACGATCTCCAGGTGCCATTTGATTCAATCTCATTCCTGGTTCTCGATTGGAGTAAATGAAGGTGAGAGGGGGTGGTTGAAACCTCTCCTCACTCATTAAGCGTAAAGTATGGAGGATCTGGCAAGCTGTCTGCCCGAGAAGGTCCTGTGTACCGATTTTTTCCAAAGATTCCATATCGAGTCCTCGACTAGCCAGAGAGGTCTGCACATGCTATCTCGACACTTAATGGCTCAACTACTCCCCTTGCAAGAGCCATGCGCAGTTAAGGTGGAGTCTAATGAAGAATATCCATCCGAGTTTGATCGAAAGTACATCACACCTTGGATGACTGAGAACACCTCTGTGAGGCAAATTTTTTCTGAGTATATAGACTCAATCTTTGTATTTTTGTAATGATCGATGGTTGAGCGAGGCTCTCAGTTGTAAAAATTTAATGAAGCACTGTTATTCGGGTTATGCATGGACTCTTAAGACTTATTGACTTATGAATGTCAGTTTCTTTCACGTCTTTGTTTACACCGTGTTAGAGCAGCTCGAAATTGGAGGATCCAGTCAAGTTGTAACTATTATAGGATGATGTAGGTTGGATCACTGTAACAGTTGCATTGTTTCTAATTGGCCCTTGTGATTTTCTTAGCACTGAACGACTTGGAATTGGAGGATCCAGTCAAGTCCCCCTTTCAGTTTCTCGAAGCCCTGAACCAAGAGGATCTTGCATTCAGAGTTTTTCTTCTACAAACTGCTGAAAGGCTTGTTGCCTGAGGTAGTTTTCTCACTCCTCTCACCAAGTATTCAAACTGCTCATATTTAAATCAACTCATTGACTGAAGTTAGATCAAGACCTCTTTTGTTCCTTACATACCAGAGTCAGTTCCTGAGTTAGAGCGATATCTTCTTGATTCTCTACCCATTTGATCACCCATTAAAATTATCGTGACATAAAACTGATGAGCATTGGGATCTACTCCTGCAAGCAATCCAGGAGTGACTTCTGACGCTAACAATGGGAGACAAAGGAAATTTTCTATCTCTAAGTGAAAGCAAATCAGGAAACTTAACCTTTGGAAATGATGCTCCAAGGAAAATAAAGGGAAAAGGGATGGTGAGCTTAAGTAATGGAAAACGAAAAGCCCAAGATGTTCTACTTGTGGATGGGATGAAACATAATTTTATCAGTGTAAGTCAAATGTGTGATAGAGGATGTGAAGTGTTTTTCACGTCCAAGGACTCCAAGATAAGTCTGTAAACTTAGGACAAATAGTGGCCAAAGGCATAAGAACATAAAATAATGTATATGTGTTGAAAGAAAATAGAGAAGAATGTCATCTAAGAAAACATGATGAAAGCTGGTTATGGCATAGGAGACTTGGACAACTAAACTTTGACTACTTAATCAAACTCAAAAACCTTGAGGCAGTAAAAGATCTTCCGAGAATATCAAAGCCCCGATATTCAATGTGTAAACCCTGTCAAGTAGGGAAGAAAAACATGACACAGTTTAAGTCCAAGAGCTTTGCTTCAACAAAGAAACCACTCCAACTAGTTCATATGGATTTATGTGGACCATGAAGACAAGAAGGCAAAGGGAAAGAAAACTACTTCATGCTGATTATCGATGATTACTCGAGACTTACTTGGGTTTCCTTTCTCAAAGAAAAAGCTGAAGCATTTGACAAGTTTAAAATATTTAAGGATTTAACAGAGACTCAAACATGCAAAAGGTTAAAGGAAGTAAGATCAGATCGGGGAGGAGAGTTTATGTCAAGAGACTTCAAGGAATTCTGCGATGAACATGGGATCAAGAGAGAATACACAATCCCAAGAACTCCACAACAAAATGGAGTTGTTGAGAGGCAAAACATAACAGTGCAGGAAATGGCTAGGTCAATGATGAATGAGAAGAACATTGGTCAAACCTACTAGGTAGAAACAATACACACAATAGTCCATGTGTTTAACAAAGCCCACCTTAGACCACAAAGTGACAAGACACCTTATGAATTATGGTTTGGAAGACCTGCCTCAATCAAACAATTCAGAGTCTTTGGGAGTAAATGCTACATAAAGAATAATGATGAGAACCTCGGAAAATATGATGACATGGATGATGAAGGTATCTTCTTAGGGTATGCTACAAACAGTAAAGGATATAGATGCTATAATAAGAGGCTGCATAAAATGGTTGACTGTATTGATGTGAAAATTGATGAAGGAATCCTAGCAAGAGAGGTATACAATAATGACTCTTCTACAGAAGACATAGCTAAAGATGAAAATGAATAGGTCCAAGAATCTGAAAATGAAGACTCTGAATCAGATGAAGACTCAGACACTCAAACAGACTGAAATCAACAGTCGACTGTAAATTCCTCCTCCAGAATCATTCAAAAGAATCATCCTGCAAGTCAGATAATTGGAGAAAAAGACAAAGGTGTACAAACCAGGAGAAAGCTAATAAAAAACACCAAACAATCTCATATAGCTCTCATGTCCATGCTGGAACCCAAGAATTTCAATGAATCCAACAAAGATGATCACTGGTTAAAGCAATGAATGATGAACTTGATAAGATTGAGAAAAACAATACGTGGGAGATGGTTCAAAGACCTGAAGGTAAAAACGTCATTGTCTCCAAATGGATATTTAAGAATAATTTGAATGAGCAAGGACAAGTTATTAGGGACAAAGCAAGGTTAGTCTATAAAGGCTATGCTCAAATAGAAGGACTGGATTTTGGTGAAACATTTGCGCCCGTAGAAAGATTAGAAGCTATCAAAATATTTCTTGTCTATGCTTGTCATAAAAGGTTTAAAGTCTACCAAATGGATGTCAAGTCAGCCTTTCTAAATGGAGATTTAAGTGAAGAAGTCTATATGGAACAATTAGAGGGTTTCAAACTTTTTGACAACCCTAACTTAGTATGCAAGCTAAATAAAGCTTTATATGGTTTAAAACAGGCCCCTCGATCCTAGTCTCATAGACTGGATATGTATCTCAAAGACAAAGGGTTCAAGAGAGGAACAACTGAAAACAAACTGTATATTAAAACATAGGATAATAATTTGCTCATAGTACTGGTCTATGTAGATGACATCATCTTTGGATGTAATAAGGATTCATTGATACAATGGTTTGCTTCTTCCATGGAGTCTGAATTTGAAATGTCTATGATAAGAGAACTGCCATTTTTTCTTGGTATGTAAATTACTCAGAGGCACGAAGGGATGTTCATTTCTCAAGAAAAATATCTAAGAGAAATGTTGAAAAGGTTTCAAATGGAAGATTCTAAACCTGTGGGTACACCTATGGTAACTGGATGTAAATTAAGCAAGGATGATGATTCACTTGATGTTGATCAAAGCTCATATCGATCAATGACAGGAAGCCTGTTGTACATCACAACATCTCACCCAAACATAATGCATGTTGTAGGAATGGTAGGAAGATATCAGGTTGCACCTAAACAGAGTCATTTGCAAGCTGTCAAAAGGATATTCAGGTATTTGAAAGAAACAATGACTTATGGTCTATGGTATCCAAGAAATCAAAATCTTCAGCTGACTGCTTATTCAGATGCAGATTGGGAAAATTGTGTTGATGATAGAAAAATCACCAGTGGAGGAGCATTCTTCCTTGGTGACTCCTTAGTAGCCTGGCTTAGTAAAAATAAAGGTTCCATTTATTTATCAACCACAGAGGTAGAGTACATTACTGCTGCTACTTGTTTCACTCAGGTATTATGGATGATTCAAACACTTGCAGATTTGGATGTAAAATACACTACACCGATCCCAATTCATTGTGATAACACTAGTGCCATTAGTGTGTCTAAAAATCCTGTATACCACTCCAAGACCAAGCATATTCCCATAAGATATCATTTTCTAAGAGAGCAGGTCACCAATCAGATTGTTCAGGTCAATTACATTCCCACTACAGAACAAATTGCATACATCTTTACTAAACCTCTAGCAAAGACACCATTTGAATATCTCAGACAGAAGTTGGGTGTCATCCCATCTCACATCTAAGAGAATCCATCATGTTAGGGGGAGTGTTGTATTGGTTTCATATATGATACCTCCTAAAATTAATACAACAACTTAGGTGGAGCGTGTTTTCTTTGACATTGATGTCAAAAGGGGAGAAAAGAATAGGGGTGCCTTTGTTTCCATCAATGCCAAAGGGGGAGATTGTTGGAAGGTTTTACAGTTGGGAGTAAGCTTTTCATTGATGGCAAAGATCAGCTATGGAAAATATTAGCGATGGAAAAGAACAACAATGGCAAGAACAACTAAATCGTGAAATGACGAAATCGCAAGGTGGATGAAATCGTGAAGCAGCAAAATCGCGAGAAGATCTGGGTCGTAGGATTTGGGGTATCTACGAAGGCTCAATAGCCATTAGATATAGTGAAGCTGCAAGGAGGATAAGTCCAAGAGTCATCCAACTCCCCAAAACTGTGAAGGAATCCTGGCCGTCCATCGGGGACAGTCGTGGACCATTGATCCATAAGACACGTGGTGAAAGATCGTCATATCGCTGACCGGAAATTCAAAGGAACGGGGTTCCCTAACCTCTCGATTTTGCGATATGAGAAATAATGAAACAATCTCAGCCGTCAGATCAAGGTTTGTTCTGGACCATTGATCTAAACTCCATCTCGGAGCTTGATCTATCACGACTTGGAGAGGTAAGAAACAAGACTATCGAAATCGAGATTTAATCCCAATCATCTGATCACCAAGTGTTCTAGACCGTTGATCTAAGCTCCATCTCGGAGCTTCACGTATCGAGACTTGGAGTGATGAGAACCTCCATCAAAGGAATCGTGAGATGCGAACTCACGATAAGATCTGGACCATCAGATCACCAAGGGTTCTAGACCATTGATCTAAGGTCCATCTCGGAGCTTCACGTATTGGGACTTAGAGTGAAAGGAACCTCCATCGAAGGAATCGCGAGATGCGAATTCACGATGAGATATGGACCGTAGATTCATCGAGATCATGGACCATTGATCTCAGCTCCATCTCAGGGTTTTGGGGATCGCAACTTGGAGAGTTGAGATGCCTCATCTCCAGACTTACGAAATGTGAAATCATGAAAGCACTTTATGCATAAGCACGTGGTCTCAACCGGTGGTCAGACCATCGAAGAGCTGAAGAGAAGAGTAAGTGCAGACAAGCTTCTTTTTGGCATTTTGGGGATCACGACTTGGAGAGTCGAGATGCCTCATCTCCAGATTCACGAAATGATAAATTGTGAAAGCGCTTTATGCATAAGCACTTGGTCATAGCTGTGGTCATATAAAGGAAGGAGCCAGTGCAGAAAAACTCTGTTTCGGAGTTTCGGAACTCATGACATAGAGACTCAATATGTCTCATCGCAGAATCTCTGAATTGCGAAAGTGTGAAACAGCTAAATAGCACAAGAACCCATCAGAGTAAATCTAATGATGCATGTTAAGCCCTAATATTGGCTCATTACCACTTAATTGGGGCATATTAGATTAGTAATGTTATTTTATTTATGTTGGCTTTAGGCCATTAGTTGTAATTTAGATTAGTAATGTTATTTTATTTATGTCGGCTTTAGGCCAT
>ML793091.1:75760-137347 GCA_009831015.1 Picea engelmannii
TACTATGGCATACAAATTGGAGCTGCTTGCATCTTCACGAGTACACCCAGTTTTCCATGTTTCATGCTTAAAGAAGGTTATAGGCGACAAGATCCCAGTTCAAACTATATTGCCAGAACTTGACGAGGAAGGAAAAATCATATGGGAGCCTGAAGCCATCACTGACAAAAGAATTCGCCAACTGAGGAATAGATCCATTTCAGAGTATCTCATTAAATGGAGGAAACTATCGGCTGAAGATTCAACTTGGGAAGATGAGTCTTTTATACAGAAACATCCAGAGTTACTCAAGCGTTGCGGACAACACTTGTCTCAAGGGGAGCGGCATGTTAAGCCCTAATATTGGCTCATTACCACTTAATTGGGGCATATTAGATTATTAATGTTATTTTATTTATGTCGGCTTTAGGCCATTAGTTGTAATTTAGATTATTAATGTTATTTTATTTATGTCGTCTTTAGGCCATTAAACCTCCTAGTCTCCTATATATACCAAGGAGACATTTTCATTTTGAATCATCTTGTACTTGAATATTTAAGTGGGGTAAAAGGAGGTTGCCCCCTCGAAGAGGATTATTATCTGAAATTATCTCTTTTTCAAGGTGTTGAGTACTTTTCCTGAGGTTTTTCTATGCTATATTGATGTTTGGTTCTTAACAATGCAGGTGAATCTGAGCATAATCGAAGGGCTACTATTGCACATCACAGTGTAACTGCCAGAAACCACTGATGGTTTCTGCTAGAGGACTCGAAGACACTTCGGGGTGATTGACAGAGGAGATGAAGAGTCTTTGGAAATCTTCAAGAGGGATGAAGATGCTCCTGGAGGTGATTAATAGTTGGATGAGCATTGAAACTTGTAACTAGAATAGAGAAGGTGAGCTCGACTGTCACAGAGAAGATGAAGAGTCTCAACTGCCAGAGAGGCTAAGGAATCTCAGCATAACATACAGTTATGTTGAACAAGTGGAAAAATGGTGAGAGAAGCTAAAGAGTCATGATGATGATCAGACAGAGCACTTGAGTTATGGAGGACATCGACGTGGTGTGAGTATGCAGAGGTATTGCGTGCATTGCATGCACAAGGTGCACAAAAGCTATAAATACATAGTAAGAGAAGAGATGGTGGCATTGTTGTTGCTAGGATTGTTGTGGATGTTGTTGAAGGTGACTCATGGATGATGAAGGATCAGAGTGCAGCAACTAAAAAGAACAGAAGAATAAATATGTAGCGAATGGACATGGTGCACAGAGCATAAAAGTAGAAGAACAAAATGGGCAGTGGATGCATGTTGGAAGACAACAAGGAAGTCTGAGTAGCAAAATCTTGCAGAACACTGATGAGACTGGTAAGTTGTTATTGAACACTATATCACTGTAATAGGTTTTAGTATTTCATATTCATAATCCAGGGAGGTTGGTGCTAGAGAAACCAGGGAGTTGGTGCTTCCTTCTAGTGGGTGCTAGAGAAAAATAGAGAGTTGGTGCTCTCAGCAAGTTGCAGCTTGCAAAACAGAGGTTGTAGCCTCACAATGAGTTGGTGCTCAAATTTATGATAATGTAAAGAATGTAAATAATACTTATCATATAAAGAAGAAGAGGTTTTTACCCTGTATGGGTTTCCTTGGGAAATATATGTCTCTGTGTTTCTCGTATATGTGACTGGTGTTGAATGTCCCACTATTCATTTCCCTGCATTATTGTGATCATCATTGAGTGCCTTGTAAATATTTTAAAAGAAGCATAATTGTTTAAGCACAGTGACAACTGATTCAGCCCCCTCTCAGTTGTCCAACAGATGGTAGACATAAGAAAAAGAATATGAAGAACAACATGTGTGTGAAGATGGAAAGTTTTCCATTGCATGGAGTCAGATGAAAGATCATACATAGGAAGTCGAAGAGATGATAATGTGACAATGAGGTTGAGATGAGAAGGGAGAAAATAAATTATTGTGGCAAAGAATTTGAAGTAACTAAAAGTCCAAATGTCAAATTAAAGGAGAATAAATTAGTTTCACTCATAATAAATTGGGTTGGACTAGGAGGTTAGTTTTCAGGAAGTAAGTATCTCTAATAGAAACAACCTTAGTCTCCATGAGAAGGGAGAATTTCATGCATGGTTTTCAAAGGTAAAGAGGGAAAAATATGATGTAAGGAGGAAAATGGAGATTGGTTGGTGAAAGAAATTTATTGGCACTTGAGTGATTGGATGTTAAAGGAGGAAAAATAAGGAGTGAGAGTTTAGATAGAAGACATGGATCTTATAGGTGAGAGTGGAAGAGTGAGGTTGCAAACCATGCATATATAAATGGTGCATATAGTTTGTAATATTTGTATAAGGATGTGAGTCCAATGAGAGGGGACCCAAGGACTTGGAATGTTGAGATATGGCATGCATATGTATATGCAATATGATAATACTTAATGATAATAAGTAGACCTATTTTATCATTTTTGTTATACCTTATATTTTGTCTTATATAATATTGTTTGTTGTTCACTCTTATTCACTACAAACAACTTGTGTGGTGTAGGTTTGGGTGTGTAAGGTTTGATTGGGTCAATTGTCCTTCACATTTACACCAATTTTTAGCATTAGATAAGATTGTTTCCTTTGATTCCTTGGGGGAATTGGGGATTATGGTATAAATTTTTTTAAGGTGGAATTCTTGAGAGTTTCTAGAATTATGGGAGTGGGAACTAGATGTATAGATTGCATAATTTGAATGTAATATGGGTTTTGAGGTCACTGAATCCAATTATTAAAATATCTAGTTTTGATAGATTTTATGGTTGTTTCATTCCTAAATACCGAATGTGTAACACACCCAAACCTCTAAGTACCTTTTTAAGGGATGGGGTATTAAATTTTTTCCTTTTCTTAATCATCTCAAAGCCTCCTCTAAAGGATACCCTCATCTTTTTTCTATCAAGAGCTTTCCAACGACTATAACCATGTTCATAATTGAGCTTTGGATCAGACGTTATGACTTCCTAAAGTTTCTAAAGTTCCTTAGACTCTCATCAGTCCAAAGTTTCTCACTGCCACATGTCTTCCTATTAATTGCACCATCTGATGCAAAATTGGCATGGAGTTTGTTAGCTAGCCCATTGGGAACTTCAAATCAATGACTCTTTATGATAAATCTAATGATCCTTGGAGTTGACCAATCAACAAATTTGATCACCTCTTAGAGTCTCTCCATTGGAGGTCCTTCGTTTTAGGCACTTGAACCACTCTGACAAACTCTCTCTGACCTTACATACTTTGATGGATCTAACCTATAGATACAATGATCCTAATTGATTTGGATTCAAAAATGCACACAATGGTTAATGACCCTTCTCTCATTCCAGCTGCACTTAACTTATGTGGGACCTATAAGGATCTACGACTAATATTGACCTCGCTTTCCACCTTGATTTTTGCTTCCATCGTGTACTTGTCTCCTAATGTGACATGTGGCTCAATATTCACTTGACACGTAGACCCACCAGGACGTGCCATGTCACCATAGGGTACAAGGACTCACTCGACCAGAGATTGACATTTGTTATTTTTTCCTATTGTTACACCTCAAAATTACTCACTTTGATAGTGTTGCAAGTGTCATCATTACAAGTGTTGTCAGTGTCGCATCTTGTCCGCAAGTGTCGCATATTGACTACAAGTGTTTTAAGTGTCGCATCTTGTCCGCAAGTGTCACATATTGACTACAAGTGTCGCAAGTGTCACAAACATCATACTACCATATTGCATATGTCATGCCTCTAACGACATCATAAAGACACTTAAGACACCTCAAAGGTTAGTTTGGAAGAAGAGAAATCACTTGACAGTAACTACAAGCCTTTTGCCATTGGAAAAACCACTTAAAACTGAATTTTGGAGAGGAGCTCTCCCTGCCCACTGTTAGGGAGTGTTGGCACTCCTTGAGCCACTTTGGGGGAGTGTTTGAACACCTTGTGCACCCTTTTGGGGGAGCGCTACCCTTTTTTTTAGCAAATTATGGGTTTGTTGAGGAAAATAAGGGAAGAATGCCTCAATTCCTGAAGGTAGTTGGATTTGAATAGATAGTCAAGGCATGATCTTAGGGGAGATCCTCAACTAAAGGAGAAGAATCCTCAACTCATCTCAAATATCTCTCAAGTGGTTGAACCTCTCCAAGGTTATATAAGGAGGCCTTCTCATGGTGAAAGGTACAAGGAAGATTGAGAATTATACCTAACTTATGATCTCATAAGAAGGTATTAACAATGGAGATTGGTAATTACATCAAACTTATGATCTCATGAGTTATATGTCATCAAAGCAATCAATGGAGATTACTTGAGCAAATGGGTTGGACAAGGAGAACTGGAAGAAGCTGTTGCACCTTCATTCGAAGGATTGTAAGTATCTTTACTTGTTCTCATTACTAATAAATGCTTGGTCTGTTTCTTTCAAACTTGTGCTTGTTCCATATGAGTTTGTCTGCAGTAGATGGATCTATATTTGAGCTAATCTCAGTAGAGTAGGAAATCTATTGTATCTTTGTTTGTCTTACAGGATATATCAGGGAGCTCAGGATCGAAGCTCAGCCGGGAATTTGCAAGGAAAAACGTCACTAATAAGGTACATATATTTCTCCTTCTCTTTCATTCATTAGCTTGATTAGATCTAAAAGGAAGTCATTATCCATGTTAAGCACTTTTTTGTCTTAGCCTTAGGAGTCTAGAGACCAAGAGGGAATCCACTTGTCCACAGGGGGATTCACCTACAACACCTATAAATTGATTAAGTTACATAATCAATATTTTCTTAAAATACCACTCCTTGGTATTTAATTATTTAAACCTCATTATGGATAATTAGTAATGACTAATTATTTACCCCCGTAATTATATTTTTACTTAGCCTAATATTTCAATTAAAAACCACTCTTGTAATGATTATCTTATAAGTTAATCAAATATATTATAACATAATTACATTATGATCTAATATAATTAATGAAACTATAATATACTTAGGTTTATTAAACTTGATCAACATATAAATCAAAGAACCTAGCTTATGACTTCACACCATAATCTCCACATTATATATATATATATATATATATATATATATATATATATATATATATATATATATATATATATATATATATATATATATATATATATATANATTATATATATATATATATATATATATATATATATATATATATATATATATATATATATATATATATATATATATATATATATATATATGGAGGAAGAGGAATTGAAATTTATTTAATATTATATAATATTATAGGTAATTCCAACCTCCTTCACGTGCACTATTATAATTTATGACCTTATGAGGTATGGATTATCATACTCATAAGTCTTTGGAGTGGTACTCTGAACCCTTCGGAGTTGTACTCCGAACTCTCCAGAGTCAACTCTGAAACGGTAAACTACAAAAAGGTTTTGAAACGTGCATTCATTTATTAAATGTATTAAATATTATGGCAATTTAGGCCTTCACCCCAAGGTCTTCACACTAGAAATGCACATGCTCCTCTCATTACTCTGACTGCCAATCATGAGAGAGCAATTCTTAGTATTATTAAATATATGTGGGACCATATATTACCCAAGATTTTGGACTGTGAACATTCACTCTTCTCTCGTTACTCTGATGGCTTCATAATTCATTCAAATGTGTCCTCCCCTTCACTCTGAAGTCTAGACTCCGAAAGGATTGGATTTGACGTTTAATTTTATAATACTTAACACACTCAAGCCATCACTCTAAAAGAGGCACAAGATAAATGTTTTAATGATTATAATATTTAACATTAACACCATAGGCCAGGATCTGAAAGGATCCATTATTTGAAATTAATATTATGCCATAAAAGAAAAGGAAAACTTGTATTTTTTCCATACTTTAAACCTTTAGAAATAAAATAAATTCTCAGAAAATTCCTTCAGGAGAGCAGGGAAACCTGTGCAGAGCATGACTTGTGAAACTGGGTAAACTTAGCATAGTTAAATCCTTTACCCAAAAGGAAATAACTTCCAAACCTCAATTACTCAAGCACCATATAACAATGCATAGATTTAATATGTGGATTTTTAATTATTATTGTTCAAATATTAAGTCATTTAAATGGTAACTTTGAGAATTTACTAATAGTTACCGTACTTTACCATTCATTCAATTGTGTCGAGAAAACATAGAATTGTACATTTACATTTATAAATTTATGTGATTTATTTTCTTAAATTGTTTTCTAGATTATTACATTTTTTGGAAATAGAATTCTCCATGGTAAAAATATGTTCTTACCATAATTTACTAATCTCGTAATTACAAGCATCTCTTTGCTATTTTCAGAGATTATTCATTATTCCCAAATCTTTCCCCTTTGGACATCAAATTTACTATGTAATTCCTGATAAAATTCCCTCTTTTTACCAAATTTTAATGAGGCCTAATTAATCACAATGCATTCAATTCTAAATTTCATTTATTACAAATTTAAAGCTTAAATTGCATTTCTCATTCATTTCTTGTTATTTATTTTTAAATACTTTCCTCTCTTTAATGTTTGGCTTATTCTCTTAATGTCAGTCAGGGAGTTTGAACTTCTTTCAAGTTCTGAGTCTAATAGCTTTTCCAGACTAATAGAGAGACCAAAGCCAACCATGGAAGATTTTAAGGATAGAAATTTATTTTTAAATATAGAAACCTTGGCGAATCTTACTAATCCTTCATATGTCAACTATAAATGTTTGGCGATATTTTTGTAAAAATATTCAAATTTCTAAGGATTTTATATAGTTTTTTATAAAATTTTAGCGATTTTTAAGGTAAAATGATTTTATCCTATAGAATTTGGGAGAATCATTTTTAAAATAACAAATCTCATTTTTGGAAAAACCATGTAAAATTAGCCCATGAGCAAAATTTAGCCCCTAAAATCATCTATGAAGCCAACTTCCCAGTCTTCATGTTTCTAATAGAAATTGCATTTTCCTAATTACCAAGATACTCTATGAGGATTTTAGTGGCTTGACTTTACTAATAATTGAGGATTTTTTCATATAGATTACTACATGTAATTAACCAACACTATGTTCCTAATTTGAGTAATAATCAATTATCAACAACTTCCCATTCGAAACAGAGACAGGTAGAAACTGACAACATAATATGTTTTCCAAAGTTTATTACATATTTCTTAGACAATTAGGCAATTAGAGTCACAATTCCATCATTTAAGTAGGATATTAAATCTTTCGATTATCTAGCACAAGAAAGCCATAACATGAAATAAACTTGTCATGAAAATACAAAACATAGAAAACACTTATCAGAAACTTAGAATTAGCTTGCAACTGCTGAAGGGTGTTCCATTATCCACCCAACCATAGGCACAACTACTCTTGGTTTATTTCATAGCTGTCCACCCCTTAGCAAGAGTATGATTCCATGAGAGAGAGTTCTTTTTCTTATCAAACAACAAGGGACGAAGGTTAGCCTCCTTCTCCCATAGGAACCTAGAAGTCCAGTCTTCTAGCCACCAAGCAAGGGGTTTTGTTGTGATTTCTCACTCAATCACTAAATTTATCTACAACTTTGTTTATCAACATTATTAGAAAATGTTTCCAAATAGTTCCTGTACCCTGAACATTTGATTTTCTCATCTCTCTTCAGAACCATAAAGTCACACACACTCTTCTTCTTCATAAATGGTCTCTAGACCCATTCACGTGTCTCCTCTTTCTTCTGCCCACAATTTTCCTCTTTTTCTTTCCTTCAAGAACAAGATTTAGTGGTTCCATTTCCCAATTCATGGGTTGTATTAAGAATTTTCCAGATGGGGTACTCTTCCCATATCCTAATTGATTCTTGAGGAAGACTTCCCAACTACCAGCTTGAATAGTAATTAAATTCTCTAATACAGAGGATTGTTTTGGGTATGGGAATGTTAAATACAATAGAGTACTAGTCTAGTAGGGTTCATCTCAACCATTACTGGTTCCCCTCACCATTCCCTCTCATTCATCATAATTTGTATTGGAAATACCTTCAAAAATTTCCATTTTTATTTAATAACAAAAATATTTACATTACCTTCTTAGCAAAGGTTCATCATTTTCTCCACACATAACAAACCTATCCATAGTATTTTAGTAATAACATAATTATATTTACAAGATGGGGGAAACAAAGGTTTTACAATCCCCTCCCCCTATTGGAACACCTTCCTCAATGTTCTACCTATCGTTGTGATCTTTATATACATCAATGAACAAAAATGGATACACATGTTTCATGGAATCCTCCATTTGCCATGTAGCTTTATTTGGACCAAGGTATTTCCACTACACCTTGACCTGCATAATGGTTCTATTCCTGAGTTGGATTTCTTTCCTGTCTAGTATGCATTGTGGTTCTGGTAGGAATTCTCCCTTTGGTTCCACCTAGATCACAAACCAGTAATTTATATGATTGGAATCATGTATATATTTCTTCAGCAATGAAACATAGAAACCATTATGTGCTTTAACTATGGAAGGAAGTTAGAGTCTATAGGCTACAAGTCCAACTCTGTCCAAAATTTCAAAGGGTCCAAAATATTGAGGTGCCATCTTAGCACAAGTTCCCATATTCAAGTAACTTCTTCTGGGTCTAATTCAGAGATACACATGATCGCCTATTTTGAACTCTCTAGGAGACCTATTTTTGTGTGCATAAATTTTATGTCTGTCTTGAGCTATTTTCAAATTTTGTTTTATTTGAATTACTTTTGTTCCATCTTCTTCGAGCATATATGGAAGAAGTGTTATTATTTCCACTCAGTGATTCCAGCTGATTGGAATATTGCATTGTATACCATAGACATCCTTAAAAGGACTCATCTTCAATGACTCCTCATAGCCATTGTTGTAATAAAACAACACTAGTGGTAGGTATTTTTCCCATTTATTAAGTTGATGCATCAAATTCATCCTTAACATGTCCTATAGAACTTGTGTTTGATTACTGAGAGGGNGGGGGGGGGGGGTGAATCAATAATAGATATTTTTAATCCTTTTAGCCACAGTATGCAAGTGTTATTTATCTTTATGATCAATATAACATTATCATCCAATAAGTGAAGAGTAAATAAAACCATAAACAATGAACAATAATACACATGCATAGTACACCAGTATTTTTATGTGGAAACCTAATGTGGGAGAAAACCACATAGTTCTTTTTCTTATGTCTTTAAGAATTACATTCATTGGAAGCACCAACTTCCTTTTATCTCCAACTGCAACTAGAAGGAAGCTCTGATCCCCTATATTTTCAGGTTACAACCTAAGGGAAGCTCCAAATCCCCAATTCACTGGCTACAACCAGAAGGAGGCTACAACCCCCTATGTTCTCCATCTACACTAGGAAGGTGGCTACAACCACCTATCCTTACCCCATCCTACCACCCTAAAATATAAGTGCCAAATGTAGAAAACCTGTCACTTCCACTGAATCAATCACTGTCACTATCACTCTTTCACTGTCACTGAATCAACCACTATCACTGTCACTTTTTCACTGTCAACCTGTACCAACAACCTGTAACAACCTATACCAAGCAACCTGTAGCAATGAATTGTAACAACATGTACCTGCAAGAAACATGTACCAACAAATTGTAACAACACATGTACCAACAACATGTGCCAATAATATGTCACAATAATCTCATCAACTAATCATGTACATCAACAACTAGCAAAACCTCTACCATCACAAGTGCAACAACCATGCACATCGTACCACCTCACAACCATCACCAATATCAAGATCTGTATGCAACGTAAATGATAAACCATGTGCCAATATCACTACAAATATGTCCAATGAGATTACCAACAAGTTCCTCTAACAATGTACCAAGGATGTATAAATCATTTATCAATAAAAAGTCAAACTATGCCACATCAAGATGTACCAACATCACCATACCATACACCTAATGTATATGCCAACTCATCAACTAAATGTCTCATCCAAAAAATCAATATATACCTCTACCATATACCAAAACATACATCAACACAACCAACAAGAGTCCTCTAGCAATATATCACAAATCCATAATTCACATATCATAAACCCTTACATAAAACCATGTGTCAAACCTCACTATTATGTAGCCCCAAGCATGTACCATGTCATGACCAAATGTAACCATCAAAATATAAATATAAACATACTTGTAACTTTGTAACATACCTGGTGTATGTGATCACAGACCTGCAGACCTTCCTCAACTTCAAGAACAAGAGATTATCATTTTCATCAAACTTTACCTTAGTCTCACATGACTAGTTTTGGATTAGTCAACAACCATAGCTTGCAACAACCTTAACTATGTACCTATAATGAATAAATGTATGAAAATTATACACAATGTTATTGAATGTCTTCTCTGCAATTCCTCTAGGTTTCACTACTTGGAATCTCCCAAAAAATGAGTTATAGCAAAAATGGAAGACCTTGTTGAATTCTGTCTTATTCTAGAGAGAAAAATTGTATAGCATGCTATGCGTAGAATATTCACTGTATGGTTATGAAAATGGTACACAACATACTAAAGACTGTACTCTAACCAATTAATTTTTTATCACTAAATTTGGATCTTTTATGCAAAAGTTATGATGTTTTTACCCATAGCACTTGTTTTAGACTAGTTTCAAGACTAGCCACAAACCCTATCCTCCACATAGTGTAACTACCAAAATACAACGACCCACAAGATGATATTTTTATCACCATTACTTGGATATATCGTCTCAAAAACCTCTATATTTCAATATATGAATCATTTTATAAAAAAAATTATTCTGCAAATGGTGAGATGACCTGTAAATAACATACCTTAGAAAGCATCATCAAAATAATTTATCCTCCCTTGAATTTTCAGCCTTCTTTACTTAACCTTCCATCTGAAATTATCCTTAGATATCCTTTGGTTACCTAAGTCACTTGTATATATTCAATATTCTCAATAGGTGCTAATGGGAGACCCTTTGTCTCTTATTTATACTCTCCAAGTAGCTTCCTTTAGAAGTATCCGCTTAATCACTTTGTCCACTTAGCCAGTTTGTTCACTTAAATACTTTGTCCACTTAACCACTTTGTCCACTTAGCCACTTTGTCCACTTAACTTAACCACTTCTAGTTGCAAATAATTTGTTTTTAATTATTTTCTTAATACAACTACTTAACCCATGATTAACTCCTAGTTTCACCCATTTAACTAGTCAAATTCTTCTAGGAGATTTTAGAACAATTTTGAATTCTTTGACCTTCTAGGGGCTTCTAGATAACTCATGAGGGTTATTCAACTTCACTAAGCCATATCTCCTCAACCGTGAGGAACTACGTGATGTTCCACATATCATTGGAAATGGCATGAAATGTATTATCCATCTAGAATAGTCTTACTTCTATATTCAGTGATATTCATTCCTTTATACCTAAAACAAACTTGGGTCCCTTACCCATACGTTTGTGCTACCGAAATTCAATACCATAATTATCCAAGGCTTGACGTCAATCACTAAGGTTTGAAATCAATCTATAATATCACTCTCCAAGGTTTGACATAAATGAAAACCAACAGTCCAAACCAACTGTCCATCCACCTAAGCCAATTGTCTGACAGTCTACCCCTTTGGCATTGATGGCAACACCAACATTGATGGAAAAAATTAGTCATGATAACATTCATGCTTATACTTCTCACCAATTTTTCTATATCTCCCCCTTTTACATCAATGGAAGATGGTATCTCCCTTTGGGGATGCTCCCCCTGATTTAACTCTCCTTGGGGCTGCTCCCCATGTCTAAATGCCTTTGATATTTCTCTGTGTTTCTAAGTATCTGATTACTCTCTCTCCCTTCATATGAATAATATCTACCCCTTTGAAAAAGGGTATCACTATGATGCAAAAATGAAGTCATATCGCTCATACTTCCCTTGCACTACTACATATTGAAAATTTTGGGACAACTACTTGTGACGAAAGTACTCTTTTGTCACAAAATTCAAGAGAAAAAGTTCAATTTTTCAATTTTGTTCTAAATCCAGCTTGTATTCATCGCTCTCTCAATGGAATCAAACTTTCATCTGTTTTGCAACAATTATGAAGATAGTGGTCTATCCTTTATATTTCGACGAACGTGCGTATTCGTTGCAAGAGCGATGCTAACTATTGACCATTACAATCTTTGATACTATCCATATTGACCGTTATACTATTTGACGATCGCTCCCCCTGGAATCATGCCTCCATTCTCTCTCTCCAAGCATCTAACTCTCTAACCATGCATATGGGAAATATATCCTCTTGGAATCATACCTCTATTATTTCCTATCTGTCTGAAAACCTCTCTAAATGATCTTTCTACCTATACTTCTGCTTCTGTTTCTCCCTTGACTTCTCTGCAAGATGTTGAGTGTAAAAATATAAGTCTTATTGTACCTGCTTCCTTTTGGAGTTATTGTCCATTAGTGCTTCTTTGTGTAATCAAATGACATATATGAAAATCATTCAAGAATAAGCATTCAAATAATCCTATGTCATTATCATCCATTATGATAATGTTCATTTATCTTTGAACCACTCTATGAACCAATCTATGAATCAATCTCTAAATCAATCTTTGAATACATGCTCTCATCCACTGCCATATATCTGTGCAAACCTGCTAAGTGTTCTTATGAATCCATATTTTTCCATATTGTCCAAGACTTTCCTACACAAGTGTCCATCATACTGACCCATCTGTCACTGTACTATCATGAATTCTTCACTACTGCGACTGATCAATCTGTCATACTATACTTATACTAACTAAATGATCTAAATATGTCTACTTGAACCTTGTAATATGCTTGAAGGATGGTTCTCTAAGATGTCTCAACTACTGCATAGGCTCCCCTTGTCTAAAATTCATATTACCCAGGAGTCTCCAAGCCGATTGGCTCAGAAAAATACCATTCTGATGTAGTCATCATCCTCATTGGTAGAATCAACATCTCTCTAAACTATGGCTTCTTTATTTCTATATGTGGATTCATCTTTCTCTACAATTCCTGAAACTACAATCTCTCAAACATGTTCTTTATTCATCTGATCTTGTTTTCTTTCTTGTACTACTACAAATCCTATGATCTCTGGTACATGCTCTTTCTTTACCTACTCTTTATTATGATATTTCTCTGTTCCGGATTTTGACAACATGGTTCTTGGAACCTGTTCTTGTTTTTCTTTCTTTCCTTATCTTTCTCAAACTATGGCAAGTCTTGTAATTTCTAGATTTTGTTCTTCTTTCACTTGATTTTCTCTAACAACTTTGTGTCTTGCAATTTCTGGGACCTATTCTCTATTCACTTACTTTTCTTCTTGTTCTTTTATTTTCCAAATCTTGGTGTATCTAATATATGCTTCTTTCTTTATGAATGGCACTGTTAAGATGCTACAGTTCCAGGCTATATGAACATAGTTGTGGTATTTGTAGCATTCAATATTCTGTGGGACCATATAAGCATTTATTTCTTGATCATTTCTTTCATAAGCCCTGCAATCTACAACCTTATGTCTAAAGTTAGTACAATAAAAACAATGACCATCAAATAAGTTTACATAACCGGGAGTGATTGTTGTAGTCCTGTTGAATTCATACCTTTCTTGATCATGATTGAAGATTCTTTATGGCTTGAATGTGGATGGTCTTCTTGAAGATGTATCTTTCTTAGTTTTCTTAGATTATGGTTGACCATGATTCCTTCCTTGAAGTACTTCTGCATAACTTTTTCTATCTTTTTTTAGTCTTCTTTTTTGGAAACCTAGAATGCTTCTCTTCATTCTCTACTGCCGATGTAGACATTTCTATCTCTTCAATGTTCTTGTTGAGCTTGACCACTTTGACCCTTAGTGTGACAACTTATTCTTCAAGCTTCTCAACCTCTTCTCCATTCTTCATTATCCAAGACTTCATGACTTCTTCTGTTCTCTTTGCTTCTTCAAGTCAGATTTTCAAATTAGAGATCATCTGCTCCAATTCTTCAGAGTTGGAATTTTGTGTTTCCTCTTTTCTTTTTAGTTCTACCTGTGGTGATTTTTTTTTCTTCTTTTCCATTTTTATAACATCTGTGGCACTCGATAATTCTTCTTTGTAGTAAAATTCTTCTTCTTCATATTCTTCTTTCATGTATTGTTTATCATAGTCTTCTACTTCCATGATTATAACTATTTTTGTCTCACTTTCATCGACTTCATCTTCATCCGATGAGGATCTCTCTTCTTTGGTGCATAAAATTTTCTCAAAGAATTTTTTTTTGTCTCTTTTTCCTTTATATGCTTGTTTTCTATTTGAATCATCTTCTTCATTTATTTTCTTTTTCTTATGAGGACAATTGTTAGCAAAATGACCAATATCATCATAATTAAAAAAAAATCAATGGAAACTTACCTCTATATCTACCATCAATTCCCTTTTTCAGTCTTCTGATGAAGTTGGCTACTTCTTCATCATCTTCCAAGATGTCACTGCTATTTCTATCTTCTTTTTCCTTTTACTTTCCCTTTTTATTTGGCTTCTTGGATGCTTTGAATGTTGCTTCTTTTATACCTGGATTCTCCTGTTTAGTTCTCATTTCATAGGCTGTGAAATTTCCATGTAGTTCATCCATGCTTATTGAATCCAAATCTATTATTTCTTCTAGTGATGAGACCTTAGGATCAAATCTCATTGGAAGAGATATTAGTACCTTTTGAACAATTATAGATTCATCAAATTCTTCTCCCAATCCTCTAATTGCATTCACTGTTTCATCAAGTCGTAAGAAGTAAGTTGCAATATTCTCATTTTCCTTCATTTTCCGCTGTTCAAATTGACCTTTGTAAGTTTGAATCTTTTCTTCCTTGACTTTTGCATCTCCTTCATACATATTCTAAAGTTTTTTCCAAAATCTCATTTGTGGAGATGCAATGCATAAGTTGTCCATATACTTAATCATTAAGACCATTCAAAAGTGCATTTTTGAATTTTGAATTGTTTAGACTGAGTTTTCTTTCATTATCATTTGTTGGTGGATCTATGGGTTCATTATATCCATCTACAACTAATTACCAAAACTCAAATCCCTATGTTTGTACATATGTTTTCATCCTTCTATTGAAGAATGCATAGTTATGTCCATCAAACTGTGGTATTCCATTTTTATACATGCTATTTTTCTCCATGATCTACCTTTCAATGGTTAAACTGATTTTTGAAGGGACCTTCTTTGATACCAATTGTTGGATTACTGAGAGGGGGGTGAATCAGTTATAAATATTTTTAATCCTTTTAACCACAATATGTAACTGTTATTTATCTTTATGATCAATATAACATTATCATCCAATAAGTGCAGCATAAATAAACCATAAACAATGAGCAATCACACACATGCAAAGTACACCAATATTTGTACATGGAATCCCAATGCGGGACAAAACTAAATAATTATTTTTCTTATATGTATTTAAGAATTACATTCATTGGAAGCACAAACTTCCTTTGTTCTCCATCTGTAACTGGAAGGAGGCTCCAACCCGCTATATTTCCATGCTAGAACCTGAGGGAAGTCCCAATTCCCCAATTCTCTGGCTACAACCAGAAGGAGGCTCCAGACCCCTATGTTCTTTGGCTAAAACTAGAAGGTGGCTACAACCGCCTATCCTTACCCCATCCCATCGCCATGAAATATAAGTGCCAAATGTAGACAACTTGTCACTATCACTGTCATTGAATCAACCACTGTCACTGTCAACTTGTACCAACCACCTGTAACAACCTATACCAAGAAACATGTACCAACAACCTATAACAAACTATAGCAAGAAAATTGTACTAACAACCTATAACAACAATCTATAACCAATAATCTATAACCAACAACATGTTCCAATAATCTGTCACAATAATCTCATCAACCAATCATGTACATCAACAAATAGCACAACCTTTACCATCACAAGTGCATCAAGCATGCACATCATAACACCTCACAACCATCACCAATAAAAATATCTCTATGTCATGCCAACCATAAACCATGTGCCAATATCACTACAAATATTTCCAACAACATTACCAAGAAGTTCCTCTAACAATGTATCAACCATGTACAAATCATGTATCAATAACAAGTCAAACTATGCCACATCAAGACGTACCAACATCACCTTACCATACACCTCATGTATATTCCAACTCATCAACTAAATTTCTCATCCATGTACTCAACATATACCTCAAGCATATACCAAAACATACATCAAGACAACCAACAAGAGTCCTCTAGCAATACATTACAAATCCATAATCCACATACCATAAACCCTTACATAAAATGTGTGTCAAACCTCACTATTATGTAGGCTCAAGCATGTACCATGTCATGACCAAATGTAACCATAAAAACATAAATATAAACATAATTGTAACTCTGTAATAGACCTAGTGTATGTGATCACAAACCTGTAGACCTTCCTCAACTTCAACAACAAGAGACTAGAATTTTCATCAAACTTTACCTTAGTCTCACATGACTAGTTTTGGATTAGTAAACAACCCTAACTTGAAAAAACCTTAACTCTATACCTATAATGAATAAATGTATGAAAATTATATGCAATGTTCTTTAGTGTCGTCTCTGCAATTACTCTAGGTTTCACTACTTGGAACCTCCTAGAAAATGAGTTATAGAAAAAATGGCATAACTTGCTGAATTTTGTCTTATTCTAGAGAGAGAACTTGTAGAGAATGCCACACGCATAATATTTGCTTTATGGATCTGAAAAATGGTAAAAAAACATACTGCATACTATAATATAATCAATTAATGTTTTCACTGAATTTGGATATGTTATGAATAATTTATGACGTTTTTACTTGGAACACTTGTTTTAGACTAGTTTCAGGACTAGCCACAAACCCTATCTTCCACAGAGTGTAACTACCAAAATAAAACGAACCACAATCTATAATTTTTGTCATAGTTACTTGGATATTTCATCTCAACATCCTTCATATTTATATATATTAATCATTCTAGAAAAAAAAACATTATTGCGAAAGTGGTGAGATGACCTGTAAATAACATACCTTAGAAAGCATCATCAAAAGACTTTATCCTCCCTTGAATTTCCAGCCTTCTTTACTTCACCTTCCCTCTGAAATTTTCCTTAGATATCCTTTGGTTACCTCAATAACTTTTAGATATTCAATATTCTGAATAGGTTCTAATGGGAGACCCTTTCTCTCTTATTTATACTCTCCAAGCAGCTTCCTCTAGAAGTATCCACTTAACTACTTTGTCCACTTAACTTAACCAATTCTAGTTGCAACTAATTTATTTTTAATTATTTTCCTAATACAACTACTTAACCCATGATTAACTCCTAGTTTCACCCATTTGACTAGTCAAATTCTTCTAGGAGCTTCTAGAATATTTTTGACTTCTTTGACCTTCTAGGGGCTTCTAGATAACTCATGAGGGTTCTTTAGCTTCACTAAGACATATCTCCTCAACCATGAGGAACTACATGACATTCCACATATCAACGGAAATGGCATGCTTGTACTATCCATCTAGAATAGTATTACTTGCATATTCACTAATCTTCATGCCTTTATACCTCAATCAAAATTGGGTCCATTACCCATACCTTTGTGCTATCGAAATTGGCACAGATCCCCTTCCCTCCAAAGGGCTGCTCAACCTCTTGGTCTTGGATTGTTTGAAATACTGAGTCAGAGAGACTCCTTGGGTCCTTATGGGCACCCGAAACTATTCCACCCACACAAACACAGGTTTCTTTGCAAGTGACCATGGCTATGACCATGGGATTATCCCTTTGTGGTTCAGACTTCGTGGATATCTTGAATCCTTCTTTCATCTTTTCCCGAAGCGCTCTTCTACAGGTTCCCTAACTCTTGCCATGTGTCTCTTTGGATTCCCAGGTCCACTTGGGTTTGAACTTCATGACCTCACGAAACTTTAGGCCTTCCACCCATAACCTTCGATCTTTCGATTCCCGAATTCCTAAATCCATTCCCACATGTCCTCTTGTGATTAACGGTCAAGATTGAATCATGACTTAGGACTTCACAACTCTTCCTTCCCCAAATATCCCAACTTTTCAAAACTCCTAAATACTGAAACACTCCACGACTATCCTTCTCACAAAATTACCAGATCTAATGGTCTGGAATTTTTCACCTTCCTCTGAGAATGGATCTCACATTTACTGGCTTCCAATGAATATTCAAGGACTTCCTTCCTTAATTCTTGGTCTGCACACACCTTGCAACAGACTTTAGCACACCGCTCAACTCTTCCTTGCAGGTGACTTCACATTCCTTGCGACCATCCCCCAATCACCTCTGTCTCTCGTAATTGAAGTCACACTACTCCTCTTGATATTTCGAGTCTGAAAACTCAGTCATGCATTCCTTGTGGATGTCGATACGCTTCTTGCATACATAAAAGTTATCACTACCTCTTCCGAGCTTTAGAGTCGAAAAAGACCAGGTCACACACTCCTTGCGGACACTATGCACACCTTGCACTTGTTCAATGAAAATAAACGATTGAAACTTATCTGCTCCTCACAATGACTCATACATTCAACAAAACAAATGCAGTAATAGATTCAAGAACAAAAATAACAGAGAATTCCAAAATAATAGAAACTCTACCATTCATTCATATAGACAAATAACAACACATATTTGGGAAATGTTCCTCTATTATATTCATCCAACTAAAACTTACATACATTAATTCAACACTTCTCTGTATCTCCTAGCTTACAATGACAATCTACACATTAGATTCAGCCACAACAACCACTACTAGACAATATTACAAATCTTTATACAAAGGGATCCTCTTAATTTTTTCCCTCCAACTACTCTATGCTATATTAATGGAATTGAATTCTATCAACTACTTAACACTTATTACAATAAATATTGAGCCAGACAGATGAGAGCGCAAGCTCCAAATCTATACTGCGATCTGATTTACAAAACAAAATACATTCCCCAATCAATCTTTCGTGATGGTTCAACCTCCGGTCATTAAAGACATTCATAACTCAAAAATAATTTTCAGATATCACATTAATAAATTTATCTTTTGAAATTCAAAATGTTTCAAAATATGCGCTAGTGCACCCAACTGTCTTCCACACTTGTGCTTTGCTGGCGATGCTCCTGCATCATACTCCCTTGGCCAAAAAATTCATGGACTTCTATCCATGAGCTCCTTCACCTATATTTCATGCTTCTGGATCTTTTCTTCACTGACCCAACTGGCATCTTCTAATGGTCTTCCTTTCCACTTCACCAAGTATTCAAAATATGTCTTCCTTCTGGTCTTCTTACCAACTCGTCGATCTATGATCTTTTCCATCTGCGGATTCTCTACTACAAGCATCTATTTCTCCCACTAGATATTTCTTTGATCTTCATCTCTTTCAGTTCCGTCTTCCCTGTAAAGATACAGGTATGAAAATTTGAATATGGAAGATATAACCACATCTTCTGATAGTTCTAACTCATAAGCATTCTAGCCAAATCTCCTCAAAATTTTACACGACCCTGTCTTTTTCAATTTTAGCTTGTTGTATGTTCCCCTTGGGAATATTTCCTTTCTTAGATGTGCTAGAACTTGATCCCCAACTTCAAATTCAAGCCTTCTCTTGTGTTGATCATCTTTGAGCTTGTATTCATCGGTGGTCTTCTTCAACTTCTCCTTGATCTAATTGTGAAGTTCTTACATCTTTGCAGCGAAATATTCGGCTCTCACACTTCTAAACTCAATCTGTTTTAGATCCCTTAACTTCGAAAATCCTCTCGTATTTATTCCATAAACTATTTGAAATGGACTTTTCCCAGTGTGCTTGGTCACTAAGTCATTATATGCAAACTCGGCTTGTGCTAGAATATAATCCCACTAAATATGGTGTTCAGTCACCAAACTCCTAAACAAATCTCCTAGTCTTATATTCACCACTTCGGTTTGTCCATCCATTTGTGGATGATATGAAGAACTAAAATTTAGCTTCATCCCCAAATTATTCCACAACGTCCTCCAGAAATGAATAACAAATTTGGTATCCCTGTTTGAAATGATACTCCTGGGCAATCCATGGAGTCTCACAATCTCTTTGAAAAACAAGTTTGCAACATATGTTGCATCACTGGTCTTCTGGCATGGGATAAAGTGTTCCATCTTTGAAAATATGTCCACCACTACAAATATGGAATCACTTCCTCTCTGTGTCCTTGGCAACCCCAACACAAAATTCATGCTTATTACATCCCAAGGCCTCTCTGGAATATGAAATGGTTGATACAACCCAATGTTCTGTTTCTTCCCCTTGGCATACTGAAAAATCTTACAATTATTCACAAATCTCTTTACTTCTGCTCTCATACCTTGCCAATAATATGAACCGTTTAATTGAGCAAATGTTTTTCCATGGAAAAACTGTTCGGCTAGACCTCCACTATGCTTTTCCTTCAGCAAATTCTCCCTCATCAAGCATCTTGGTATGTACAACTGGCATCCTTTGAACAACAACCCATCCTGAATAAGATATTTGGCCCACTAGCTTATGTCTCTGAGCACATGATTCGTACATGCTTCATATGATTCTCCAAAATCTGGATCACTATGGTACATTTCCTTAAGGTAATCAAACCCCAAGGTCTTGACTTGAAATTCCCACAGAATTAAAACCCTCCTTCTCAATGCATCAACAACCTTGTTAGCATTTCTAGAAATATGTTTAATGAAAAAAGTGAAATTTTGCATAAAATCTATCCACTTAGCATGTTTCTGGTTTAACTTCCCATGTCTGGTTATGAATTGCAAAGCGTGATTGTCTCTATACAAAACAAATTCCTTTGGTATGAGATAGTGCCTCCATTTCTTCAATTCTTGGATTATGGCATAGAACTCTTGTCATATGTGGAGTACTTCTGTTTAGCTTCATTCAACTTCTCACTGAAATATGCAAAAAGTTTGTTGTCTTGGCTTAAGATTGCTCCAATTGCAACTCCACTCAAATCACATCTTACCTAGAACGTCTTTTCGAAATCTAGAAAAACCAGAATCGATTGTTCAATTATATTCTCCTTCAATATGTTGAAGCTCCTTTCAGTCTCTTCTATCCATTTGAAATACTTGTGTCTTTTCCTCACTGTATCCATCATTTGAGCGCTAATCCCGCTAAAATTTCTTATGAACTTCTTATAGAAACTTGCTAACCGATGGAAGATTCTTACCTCAAAGATATTTTTTGGTGACGACTATTATTTGATTGCTTTCACCTTTATGGGATCCATCTTCAACTCCTTTGAAGAAATCACAAAACCCAAATATATGAGCTATGTCTTCAAGAAAGAGGACTTTTTCAGATTAATCAACAACTTCTCTTGCTATAGCCTCCTCATCACCAATGCCAAATGTCTCAAGTGCTCCTCCTTACTCTTTCTAAACACCAGTATATCATCTAGCTACACAATCACAAACTTACCAATGAAATCCTTTAATACTTCATCCATCAGCCTCATAAAAATGCTCAGGGCATTCGTTAAGAAAAATGACATAACAAGCCATTCATATAACCCTTCATTCATTTTGAATGTTGTTTTCCACTCATCACCTTCTCTCATACTGATATGGTGATATCCTCTTTTCAAGTCTATTTTTGAAAAATAGTTGGCTCCACTTAAGGAATCCATCAAGTCATCCATCCTTGGAAATGGAAATCTATATCTAATGGTGATCTTGTTTATGGATCTTAAGTCCGTACACATTCTCCACCCTCCATCCTTCTTTGGACTTAATACAGTTGGTACTACAGATGGACTCAAGATTTATCTGACCAATCCTTTGTCTAACAGATCTTGAACCTATCTTTTTGCCTCCTCATTCTCTTGAGGCGTCAACTTTTATGTTGATTTACTCGGCAGGCTTACTCCTGGTATCAAATCAATGTAATGACTGATGCTTCTGATAGGTGGCAATGAGTTTGGCAGCTCATCCACTACAATATCAAAAAAATTCTCTAGTAGCTCTTGAAATTCGTCCGGAAAATCCTCCAATGAAGTACTAGTAAGGATAACCCTCGGTTTCCTCACTATAGAAAATTGCATCTCCTATTCCTTCTTTACTTCATCTAGGAGTTCCTTCCCACTCATGAGAAGTATGCTCGTGCTAGCTTCATCCTTCACCTTCTTTTATTCAATTGGAAACATCATGTGTGTCCTACCATTATTTTCTAAGGTGTATGGATTCCTCCTCCCATCATGAATAACATTTATGCCATACTGCCAGGGTCTTCCCAACAAAACATGATAGACATCCATAGGAATCACATCACATAGGATCTCATCCCTATATCCTCCTATTTTTAAATTAACCAGGCATTGTTGAGTGATTGTTACCTGATGACCCTTCTGCAACCATGAGACTTTATACGACATCGGATGTGTAGTCGTCTCCAGATCTAGCTTCTCCACCATCTCTATGGATACTAAGTTGTTAGTGCCCCCATTGTCAATTATCACCTTGCAAACTTTTTCCTTTGTTTTGCAAGTTGTCCTGAACAAATTGTTCCTTTGTATTGGTTTTTCAGTTTCTAGATCTTGCTTCAAAAGAACCTTCTTCATAATCAAGGATCTTCCATCCTCTGCACCTTCTAACTCAACATTTCTCTTATGCACTTCTGATATGTGAGCTTCACCTTCTTTACTTCTCTCGAGACAATCCCAATACATATGTCATGTTTTCTCATAGGCATAACACCTTACCTCTCCTCCTCTACCTCTTTCTCTTCCTCTGGGAAAATAAATTTTACCACCATTCTTCCTTCGTCGGGAAATTCCTCCTCTCTCAGAGTGACTATATGGTTTTTCTGCCTCGTCTTTGGGCTTCTATTCCTTATCTTGGGAAACTCCCTTGCCTCTGTTCTATTGACTCTGCTTCCTAGCCAACTTCTCTTCTACCTTTAGTGCCATTTGATACATGTCCTCTACAGTTCTGACTGTCACCATGTTGATTTCGTTTTGGATATCATGTCTTAGGCCATTGATGTATCCAAAAACCGTCTCGTCATCTCTCTCTCTTTATCCAGCTCTAATGTTTAATCTATAGAAATCCTCTGTGTACTCTTTCACAATCAATCCTCTCTATCTAAGGTTCTGCATCCTCCTGAACAGACTTATCTGGTAATCCATGGGCATTCATTTTGCCTTAATCTTGGCTACCATTCGATCCCAAGTTTCAATATTTTGTTTACCTTTGCTCCTCCCGTCAGCCTGTAGTTCATCCCACCATAGTACCGCATGCCCCTTTAACCTAGTGACAACATGTCTTACCTTTTTCTCCTCTTTGACATCCTCATAGTCGAAATACTTGTCCATTTCTCATATCCAGTCAAGCAATTCTTCTGTGTCTAAATTTTATTCATACATAGGGATATCAATCTTCACTCTGGCACCCAATTTGACAACCTCTCTTAGCAAGAATTCTTCTGTAACATCCTCAGCTACAAATTCTTCTTCGACTTCTACAGTTTTTATTTCTGCCTCGCTGACGTCTCCAGCATCAGACTCTCTCCTTTGGGTTGTTTCCATGGCATTCAAACTCACACATAGTTCTCTCATATCCCTTTCCATAGATCTGTTAGCTACAGGCAGATCAACACATATTCTAGGTGAAATTGTGTTGACGCTTATGATATCTCTCCTTACAGAAGTCAATTCTATAACTACTATGATACCACTCCTAGCCCATACCCCCTTCCCTCCAAAGGGATTCTCGACCTCCCAGTCTTGAATCTTTTGAAATATTGAGTCAGAGTGACTTCTTGGGTCCCTATGGGCACCCAAAAATATTCCACGCACACACACATAGGTTTCTTCGCAAGTGACCATGGATATGACCGTGGCATTATCCCTTCGTGGTTCGGACTTTGGGGATATATGAAATCCTTCTTTCACATTTTCCCGAAGAACTCTTCTCTGGGTTCCCGAGCTCTTTCCACGCGTCTCTTTGGATTCTCCGAGACACTTCGGTTCAGACTTTGCAACCTTGCAAAACTCTAGGAATTCCACCCACAACCTTCGATCTTTCGATTCCCAAATTCCTAAATCTCTTGCCACATGCCCTCTTGCGATCAACGGTCAAGATTGAATTGCGATTTCGGACTTCGCAACTCTTCCTTTACCAAATCTCCCAATGTTTCCGAACTCCTAAGTACCAAAACACTCCTCGGTTATCCTTCTTGCAACATTACTAGATTTAATGGTCTGGAATTGTTCACCTTCCATCGAGAATGAATCTTGCATTCACTGGATTCCAGTGAAGATTTAGGGACTTCCTTCCTTGAAGAATTATGCCGCTCTTCCTCCTGAGCTTTCCTTTTTCAATTTGTTCCTATGAACGATCTCTTCGACACTTAGTCAAATTCCTTGTCTGCGCACACCTTGGAATAGAATTTAGTACATTGCTCAACTCTTCCTTACAGATAACTTCACATTTCTTGCAACCGTCCCCAAATCACCTCTATCTCTCACGATTGAAGTCACACTACTCCTCTTGAGCTTTCGAGTCTAAAAAATTGGTCATGCACTCCTTGTGAATGTCAATGCACTTCTTGCATACATATAAGTTCTCACTATCTATTATGACCTTTTGAGTCGAAACAGACCTGGTTACACACTCCTTGCGGATGCTATGCACACCTTTCACTTGCTCAATGAAAATAAGTGATTGAAACTTATATACTCCTCACAATGACTCATACATTCTGTTAGTCCCTAAAGTTTCTCTCGATTGCTAAGGGAAATCTAGGGCATCATTGATTTATTGCAAAAGTGTTTTGAGGGTTTTATGATTTGGTTTTATGAGTAAGGTGGTTGGAAACTGGTTTCAAGGCAACAACATAACATGAAAATAAGAATAAGAACAAAAAATATCCCATTGACTGAATAAAAGGTAGACACAAAGATGGATTAAACCAATTAATAAAAAGGAAGGTGAAGACTTCAATTTTTCAACTTCACAAGAGTTTTTGTCTCATAATATCATAAAGAAACAAGACTATCAACTTGATATCAAAACTTGAAAAATTATCTCTACAGTAAAATTTTCACTGTATAAATTAACAGTCAAGAATCAAAAGCATTGGAATCTGAATAATGAATTCAAGCATGAAGAAAGAAATAGCATAGTAGAAAAAGAAGGTCTAACCATCCATATTCCTTTTCTATTAAGTGTCAAATTGAACATAAATGCCTTTTACAATGAGCTTCACAAAAAGGTCTCTTGGATCTCCAAATTTTCCACCCCCATTCTTCTCATTCTACAGAGTTTATATAGAAACAATACAAAATAATCATGATCCCAAAGAAATGGATCTTAAAACCTCCTCATCTATGTTTAGTTTCTTGTTTCAAATAATCAAGGAGAAGATCCAATCTGATCTCCAATTCGAATTGATGAGGTGGCTTGTCAACTATTGTCCATGAGATTTTTCAGGAAAACAAATTTGGTAAATTCCTGAAAAATAGGGTCCAACAATCAATTCGAATCTCTTAAATGGTGATATCTGTGTAAAAAATGAGAGAGGTTTTTGTGAAGGATAATGTTTCCAACAAAAACCTCTTTTTGTTTCATCAAATTCATCTCTAGCTGTTCTGCAACCTCTCTCTTGAAGAATACTAAAACAGGTAAAAATAACAAAGTATTTCCTGTAGCTTTATCAGAAAATTAGCCCTCAAAGATCAATTCGAATCTATTAAATGGTGATATATATGTAAAAAATGAGAGAGGTTTTTTTGAAGGGGCATGTTCCCAACAAAAACCTCTTTTGGTTTTATCAAATCCCTCTCCAGCTGTTCTGTAACCTCTCTCAAAGATAATGGCTATCAAAGGTAAAAAACATAGTATTTCTTGTAGCTTTTATAGTTCTTCTTTTAATGATTCTTTATGTACTGGGGACATTCTTGTATTTCGTTTGATATCTTATTTTTCATATTCAGAATGGTATTCTATCACTATGACACTACTCAACATCATCTGATTTGTAATGAGGGTCTTCTACCCATGTCTTGATGTCCATGTTCTTCATCTTCCAGGCAAGAAAACAGAGTATAGGCTAGATGTAGAACCGAGTTGTTGTAGGATTCTTTAAGTGTAGCCTTGTGTTCACCAGTGAGAATTTGTATCTCTTCACGTTCCCTACTTACAAGAATTTCTTGAAGAACATGCAACTCTTTCTCTTTCCCAATATTTCCACTCATGAACTTGCATGACAGCTAAAATATTTCATAAGCTATCCCATCATTTCTCACAAATATCTTACTATAACTTCAACAAAGTTTTATTGTATGACCACTTTTGATTTCTAGTCTACCTTTGCAACTAACAACAGACAAAATGAATATGATTTGGGTCCATCATAATGCATGATGCACCTTTCTGAAGTCATGGAAGACAAAACCCCACAATCTGCGAAGATACAAATCTATCTCTGAGATAATGATGTCAGGGGGAAGTATCTCTGTTCCATGAGGGTTTGCTCATCATGTTTCCATTTTTTCAAAATTGCTAAAACCCTGAAAACCCCTTGACATTGAAGATATCATGGCATCATCTGGAGGCAGGTAAGAAAACTTCCTATTTTCCCAACAAATGTTATCGCTGGTGGATTATGGATGCTTTGCTTCATCGAATCCTTAAGACAAACCATGATTCTTTCCCTCTCTTACGATTTGCAGGTTGTAGCTTCAATTATGAAACAATCATATGACATGCTTCTTCATGCTCTGATTGTTGAGAAAATGATATAGGAGATGCGAAAGTCTGCTTCTGATTCTGCTTGGCAATTTTTCTTGTTCATCTATTGGTCGTCTCATACAGTGTGCTATGCAGTGGGGAATTATTGCAGGGGTTTTCCATGATGTCAAACCCATTTAAACATTCACAGAACCTAGAACCGACTATGATTTGGATTTTGAGCTCAAGCACTGGGTGATGGAAACCCTTTGTACTGTGTTCCCCTGTTGTCAATAACCACAATGCCTGAATGTTCACTCTGTATTCTCCATGAAATTGGGCGTTCAAATGGGTTTTCTGTGTGTTTGATATCTCATGATGACTCGACTGGGCTTGCACATTGTTGTTGATTGTATTGTTGATAGGTTTCAATGAGAGGAAATTTTTCATCTTCATGATGAATGCCAATTATCAGAGCAGATGGCAATGACTTATGTTTGCAAAAACTAATTCTTCAAGAACAGATGGCAGTGGTCTCTGTTGATAAGACAAATTGTCTTCAGCCAGGATAACTCCTCCTTGTTGTGGCTCGGTGTGGTGCTAGTATTTGGCTTGAATGTGTGTTCGGGTTTGAAGATTGCATAAGCCAACTCCAAGGCTTCTGTAACTAGCACCCTCAGGTTCTCAATTGCCACCTGCAATCTGCTAGTGTATAACGTTCCTCTAAGCAAATACCTATGCCTAAATTCAACAAAATCAGAAAAGTATAATATAATGATCATTGAGAATTGGGTGATTTTAAAATGAGACCTTTGTGGGTACAAAGCAATCAGATTATGAAACGGTTTGAATCAATAAAGGATTCCAAGCTATTGTGGACAGATGTGAACTCTCAGACCATGATTCATGTGATCATAACGAAATCTGGATGACAGGCACATATCAAGGCATGATAATTTTGGCGCTATGGGAATAGCCTTATTCCCGTAGCGCTATTAATTACTTAGAAAAAATTGAATTTATGAAGTTCAAAAAGGCATATACGGTGACACCTCATTTAAAACCATGTCTTTCAATTTCAAACTTGAATAAACTATTCAAAAACTGAAATGCAAACCATAAGACACTAAAAACAAAGATTGAAATCAACTGGAAACAGAAATTGAGGTGTAGGTATTAAGGGTTTAGAATAAGGGTTTCTCACTAAACCAAGACAAAATTAGAGACTAACATTGGCTCCTTCTGGGGGATGATTCTCTCCTTGTGAGGCATCAAGAACAAACAGACCACTGTGCCTTTTCCTCTATGCATCCATGCAACACAACCTGCAAACTTTGTCTCTGCAAACATTCACATTCTTTTGTGTTGTGCCTAGTCCATTGGGTTATGGGGTCAGTCAACATCATTCAAATCTGGCCCAAAATTCTGCAACTCTGCTCCTCATTTGAAGCCAAAACTACCCATGTTAATAGTGCTTTATATGCATTGGGCATGGAATATTTATTTCAAAACTGAAACCAAATTTTTTGCTGCAAACCAACAGACTGAAAAGAATCTCATACTTGATGGCAAGCTTATTCTTCTACCTATTCCTACTTCTAACCAATAAAAATTGGCTCATCATGTGACATCATGCTTCCAATGAAGCCATGATAACATCAAACCATTTACCAAAGCTCATTCAAAACAGATAGAAAGAAGAGAAGAATTCTTTATGTGTAACAAAATTTTAATTTGTAACACATACCTATAACCCTCATCTGATTTAATTCCAAAAATAACAAGGCTGGAATCTTCTGAGAAACATAAATCCACATAAATGGCTACTGTATCATAGAAAGAAGTAGATTGATAACTGAAAATGGTTACCTCTGCTTGTTGCTCGATACTTCCATATACTGGTTCTGATTGTACATGAAAAATGGGCATAATGTTCTCATAAACCTGTTGATCAAATCTAACATTGCCATATGCTGCCTTATATATCTGTTCTTGATGAGAAACCTCTTGATTTTCCTCCTTAATCACATGTAACAACATTTCATAGGAATCCACTTGAAGGAGTTGAGGAAAGACCTCTTCTTCAACTATTTTTTTCATTTAGATCTAAGACAACATGTGCATCAGAAACAAAATCTAATGCATTCACAACTATGCAATCATCTTTCCTATTATCAATTAGATTTGGAAAATCTTCCTTAACAACATGATTTTCATTCTTGCAATCAGAAGAAACATTTGATTTCTGCTTAATATGCTTATCAAATTCATCACAACAATTTTCAAAAAGACTTTCAGCTGAAAAATCTTCTTTACAAAACATATTGAAAGCATCATGAAAACTTGCCAACGAATTAATACTTGAAGCTGGAAGCAATCTGCACCAGTCAAGGGCTTCTCCCTTCAACGAGTATCTGAAAAGCTTGATCTTGACATCCTCATGCACAATATGACATCCATGAATAAACTCATGAAAATATAGCAGATGCTCAGCCGGAACTTCCCAATCTTTGCCTTTAAATGTAGGAAGGATACCTTCCCATTCAACTCTACTAAGAATTGGGTTTGGAAAACCAATGACATCTGAAAAATCACAAAAAGAAAACCTTTGAGCCAGAATGGCTTCCGTGCTTGGATCCAGTGGAGTTGCCTATTAATCTTTAAAAATTGGAGTTTCCATAGTGAAATATCTGTAGTCATGTATCGGTCCCCTTCCTGTTCACCATCAAGAAGTGGATCTGATCGTTGTCGTTCTCCCAGGGATAAATACTTCGTGTCTTCATCCCTAGAAATGGCGCCAAAAATGTTAGTCCCTAAAGTTTCTCTCGACTGCTAAGAGAAAGATAGGGCATCATTGATTTATTTCAAAAGTGTTTTGAGGGTTTTATGATTTGGTTTTATGAGTAAGGTGGTTGGAAACTAGTTTCAAGGAAACAACATAACATGAAAATAAGAATAAGAACAAAAAATATCCCATTGACTGAATAAAAGGTAGACACAAAGATGGATTAAACCAATTAAGAAAAAGGAAGGTGAAGCCTTAAAATTTTCAAATTCACAAGAATTATTGTCTCATAATATCATAAACAAAAAAGACTATCAGCATGATATCAAAACTTGAAAAATTATCTCTACAGTAAAATTTTCACTGTATAAATTAACAGTCAAGAATCAAAAGCATTGCAATCTGAATAATGAATTCAAGCATGAAGAAAGAAATAACAGAGTAGAAAAATAAGGTCTAACCATCCATATGGCTTTTCTATTAATTGTAAAATTGAACATAAATTCCTTTTACAATGAGCTTCACAAAAAGGTTCCTTGCATCTCCAAATTTTCCACCCCCATTCCTCTCATTCTACAAACTTTATATAGAAACAATACATAATAATCAAGATCCAAAAGAAATGGATATGAAAACCTCCTCATCTATGTTTAGTTTCTTGTTTCAAATAATCAAGGAGAAGATCCAATCTGATCTCGAATTCAAATTGATGAGGTGGCTTGTCAACTATTGTCCAAGAGATTTTTTAGGAAAACAAATCTGATAAATTCCTAAAAAATAGGGTCCAACAATCAATTTGAATCTCTTAAATGGTGATAGATGTGTAAAAAATGAGAGAGGTTTTTGTGAAGGGTAATGTTCCCAACACAAAACTCTTTTAGTTTCATCAAATTCATCTCTAGCTGTTATGCAACCTCTCTTGAAGAAGAAGATTAAAACAGGTAAAAATAACAAAGTATTTCCTGTAGCTTTAATAGAAAATTAGCCCTCAAAGATCAATTCGAATATATTAAATGGTGATAGATGTGTAAAAACTGAGAGAGGTTTTTGTGAAGGGGAATGTTCCCCAAAAACACCTCTTTTGGTTTCATCAAATACCTCTCCATCTGTTCTATAACCTCTCTTGTAGATAAAGACTATAACAGGTAAAAAATAGAGTATTTCTTGTAGCTTTTCTGGTTCTTCTTTTAATGATTATTTATGTACTGGGGACATTCTTGTATTTCATTTGATATCTGATTTTTCATATTTAGAATGGTATTCTATCACTATGACACTACTCAACATCATCTGATTTGTAATGAGGGTCTACTACTCATGTCTTGATGTCCATGTTCTTCATCTTCCAGGCAAGAAAACAGAGTATAGGCTAGATGTAGAACCAAGATATTGTAGGATGCTTTAAGTGTAGCCTTGTGTTCACCATTGAGCATTTGGATCTCTTCACGATCCCTACTTACAATAATTTCTTGAAGAACATGCAACTCTTGCTCTTTCCCAATCTTTCCACTCGTGAACTTGTAGGACAACTAAAATATTTCATAAGCTATCCCATCATTTCTCACAAATCTCTTACTGATAACTTCAACAAAGTTTTATTGTATGACCAATTTTGATTTCAATTCTACCTGTGAAACTAATGACATACCAAATGAATATGATTTGGGTCCATCATAATGCATGATGCACCTTTCTGGAGTCATGGCAGACAAAACCCCACAATCTGCGAAGATACAAATCTATCCCTCAGATAATGATGCCAGGGGGCATTTACTCTGTTCCATGAGGGTTTGCTCATCATGTTTCCATTTTTTCAAAATTGCTAAAACCTTGACAACCCCTTGACATTGAAGATATCATGGCATCATTTGGAGGCAGGTAAGAAAACTTCCTATTTTCCCAACAAATGTTATCGCTGGTGGATTCTGGATGCTTTGCTTCATCAAATCCTTATGACAAACCATGATTCTTTCCCCTTCTTGTGATTTGCAGGTTGTAGCTTCAAGTATGAAACAATCATATGACAGGATTCTTCGCCCTCTGATTGTTGAGAAGATGATATAGGAGATGCAAAAATATGCTCATGATTCTTCTTGGCAATTTTGCTTGTTCATCTATTGGTCATCTCATACAATGTGCTATGTAGTGGGGAATTACCACAGGGGTTTTCCATGATGTCAGACCCATTTAAACATTCGCAGGACCTGGAACTGACTATGATTTGGATTTTGAGCTCGAGCACTGGGTGATGGAAACCCTTTGTACTGTGTTCCCATGTTGTCAATAACCACAATGCCTGTATTATCCATGAAATTGGGCATTCAAATGGATGTTTTGTGTGTTTGATATCTCATGATGACTCGACTGGGCTTGAACGTTGTTGTTGATGGTATTGTGGACAGTTTTCAACTAGAGGGAATCTTTTACCTTCATGATGAATGCCAGTTATTGGAGCAGATGGCAATGGCTTTTGTTTGCAAAAACTAATTCTTTGAGAATAGATGGCAGTGGTCTCTGTTGATAAGACAAATTGTCTTCAGCCAGGATAACTCCTCCTTGTTGTGGCTCGGTGTGGTGCTAGTATTTGTTTTGATTATGTGTTAGGGTTTGAAGATTGCATGAGCCAGCTCCAAGGCTTCTGTAACTAGCACCCTCGGGTTCCAAATTGTCACCTGCAATCTGTTAGTGTATAACGTTCCTCTGAGCAAATACCCGCGCCTAAATTCAGCAAAATCAGACAAGTATAATATAATGATCATTGAGAATTGGGTGATTTTAAAAGGAGACCTTCGTCGGTACAAAGAAATCTTATGAAACGGTTTGAATCAGTAAATGATTCCAAGCTATCGTGGATAGATGCGAACTCTCAGACCACGATTCATGTCATCATAACGAAATATGGATGATAGGCGTGTATCAAGGCATGATAATTTTGGCACTATGGGAATAGCCTTATTCCCGTAGCGCTATTAATGACTTAGAAAAATTTGAATTTATGAAGTTCAAATAGGCATATAAGGTGACACTTCATTTAAAACCATGTCTTTCAATTTCAAACTTGAATAAACTATTCAAAAACTGAAATGCAAACCATAAGACACTAAAAACAAAGATCGAAATCAAGTGGAAACAAAAATTGAAGTGTAGGTAAGAAGGGTTTAGAATAAGGATTTCTCACTAAACCAAGACAAAATTAGAGACTAACACATTCAACAAAGCAAATGCAGTCATAGATTCAAGAACATAAATAACAAAGAATTCCAAAATAACAAAAAATCTACCATTCATTTAGATAGACACATAACAACACATATTTGGGCAATGTTCCTATGGTATATTCATCCAAATGAAACTTACATACATTCATTCAAAACTTCTCTGTATCTCCGAGCTCTTTGCTTACAATGGCAATCTAAACATTAGATTCAATCGCAACAACCTCTACTATACAATATTACAAATCTTGATACAAAGGGATCCTCTTAAGTTATTCCCTCCAACTACTCTATCCTATAATAATGGAATTGAATGATATCAACTACTTAACACTTATTACAATAAATATTGATTCAAACAGATGAGAGCGCAAGATCCAAATCTATACTGTGATCCAATTTACAAAAAAAAAAATCCATTTCCCCATCAATCTTTCATGATGGTTCAGCCTCCAGTCATTAAAGGCACTCATAACTCAAAAATCTTTGTCAGATATCACATTAATACATTGATGTTTTGAAATTCAAAATTTTTCAAATTATGTGCTAGTGCGCCCAGCTATTTTCCATGCTTGTTCTTTGCTGGCGATGCTCCTGCATAAAAAAATCATTACCAAACTTCTCCAAGGGTTGACATCAATCACTAAGGGTTGAAATAAATATACAATATCACTCTCCAAGGGTTGATTTAAATTAAAACCAACAATCCAAACCAATTGTCCATCAACCTAATCCAACTTTATGACAACTTGGTTTACCCTCTCTGTCTTCCCATCAGTTTCAGGGTGAAAGGTTGTACTAAATAAAAATTTAGTCCCAAAACCAACAAACAAAGACTTCCAAAAATTTGAAGTAAATTTTGTATCTTTGTATGATATGATTTCCTTAGGTATACCATGTAGCATAAATATTTCTTTCATAAAACATTTTCCAATATCTATTTCCTTGCGGATTGATTTTATAGAGATAAAGTGAGCATCCTTTCTCAGTTTATCCACAACCATCATAATGATGTCGCTTTGCTTGGTTGATTTAGGAAAACCAGTCATAAAATCCATAGAGTTGGTTTCCCATTTCCATTTTAGAATTGGTAGGGGCTACAATAGCCCTACTAGGTGCCTTTTCTCCACTTTAACCTATTGACATTCTAAACATTTGGCTAAGTAATCAACTATATCCTTTTTCATTGGCCAATAAAACAATTTCTTAGTGGTTGTGATCATTTTCTAATCGTCGGGATAACTAGTATATGGTATTTTATGTAGGTCATCCATGATGAACCTCTTCAAGTCATCATAATTTTGGATATAAAATTGACCTTTGTAGGTTAACATTCCATCATCCAATATTTGATAGCTCCCATACTTTATCCCTATAGTCTCTTTCTCTAAATGTGCCTTTACAGTTTTGAAAAACTCATATGTTTCTTGTGCACATTTAACCCTTTATTTGATGTCTAATTCATAGGTTCTTACAGCTTCCAAGTGAACCACTTTCACGCTTCTACTGATAAAATCAACCACTCTCTTTTATTTTCCCTTAATATGTTTGATTTCAAAATCAAATTCACTAAGGACAACCATCCGCCTAGCTTGTCTAGCATTGAGTTTGGGCTAGTCAAACAAATATATTAGCCCACTATGGTCTATTATAAGTATAAATTTTCTACCTAGGAGGTCATTCCTCCACATTTTCAAAGCATGTACTATGGAAGCCAATTCCAAGTCATGTGTCACATAATTGATTTCACGTTCATTAAATTTTATGGATTCATAATAGATTACATGCCCTTCTTGCATGAGTAGTCCTATCAGTCCTTCCTTCGAGGCATCTGTACACACAGGGAAGTTTTTTTTTAGGTCTGCAATGTTTAGCATAGGTGCATTGGTTAAAAGGAGTTTCAACTGCTGAAAGCTCTCTTCACACTCTGTTGTCCAAACAAATTTAACTCCCTTTTTTTGAAGGGAGGTGATTGGACAACCAATCTTGGAAAAACCTTTATGAACCTTCTTTAGTAGCCTACTAGGCCCATAAAGGATATGATATCAGATACATCCTTTGGTTTAGGCCAATCCATAATAGATTTTATCTTTTCAGGATCAATTCCTACTCGTTCCTTAGTGATGACATGGCCTAAATAATGGACTTGTTTTCAGAAAAAGTCACACTTACTAAACTTTGCATGGAACTTTTGCTCTCTAGCACTTGAAGCAATAACTTGAGGTTCTCTTAATGATCTTTCCTATTATTAGAATAGATTAGGATATCATCTATGAAAACCAACACAAATATTTCTAAGAACTTACTGAGTACATTATTCATTAAGCACATAAAAGTGGCCTGTGCATTTGTAAGAGAAAATAGCACCACCAAAAATTCATAGTGCCCATATCTTGTTGATCCAAAAATGATCCAGAGAAGACTAAGGACAACTCAGAATTCACAGAAGCAACTCAGGAAGCTCAAAATGGCCTCAACAGATAGAGAAAGAGAAAAAATTCAAAGTCCTCAAAACTCACTGAAATTGTCATCATCAAGAAGAGCACGTCACAAGCTTTCCAATGGCATAAACGTCTCGTCAAATAGAGTTACAAATCAAAAGATATTTGTGGTCAAAGTTTTGGTCAACCTAGCCCAGTGAGAAGGGATGAGTCAACATCCGTACTACTAACATCAACATTCGTACAACTAATGTCAACATCGGTATGGATGATGTCAGCATCCATACAGTGTATGTGGCACACGCAGAAGGTGACACATGTCATTCTAACATCAACATGATGTCATCATGGTGATATAGAAGCACCAGAGGCTCCCACATGTCACTCATTTTTGGAATTTTTAGGTCAATCCGTGGACCAATGAAAAATGCCACATGGTAGTCCATACAGCCAAGTGGTAGACCATACGGTGACGTGGCAAGGTCACGTGGAAGTTGATGTGGCAACTGATGTGGTAGGTGATTGTGAAAGTCGTTAGCATGGCCCAATGGTTGGCTTCCACATGGGCTAGTCATGGGCTTCCATTTGGCAGTGGGAAAATGCCCAATGAGGGCTTGAAAACCAAATTTCAAAAATAAAAATAAAAAGCGGTCCCACCAAATCTAGCGGAGCCCCACCAAATTTGGCAACCCAAACTGTAAACTCCGACAAATACAAACGCGCTCCAAACTTGGCGAAGTTCTAAACTATATATATATGCATTGTTATAACTATAACCCAAAAGGGGAGGCCCGTGGGCTCGACCCCGGGACGTCCCCCGATATAACGCCTTAACAATGACATTTGCCACTATTCGGCCAATAGACTATGTTTTGTAATTTGCCCCACTTTTTCCTTTTAAGCTCAGGTTTCCCACTGATGGAGAAGGAGGGTGCCTGATGCTATGACTAGCATGAAAACCGAGACGCAATACAGAGAATTAAATGCAATGAGCAGGCATGGAAACTAAGACAAGATTTCTCAAGGGCCTAGAACTGCCAGAGTCAGATTGAGGCATGGAGACAATCATTATTGGGTAATTCGACGCCAAGAATTCAATGGTTCTATCTATTTTATGATCTGAGCAAAGATTCTACAGCTTAATTCTAGAATGAGGTATACTTATGTATTTTTCCAAATTCTTTTCTTGAGTTAATAAAAAGGCCTACCCATTTGAGAGCAGGACCTGGAGACATAGTCCACTAAGGACAAACTCAGTTATCAAGATTTTGTGTTCAGATTTGATGTTTATGTCTCTTCATTATTGAAGTTTTCTTTCTTTAATGGTGCACTTTAATTTATGCTCATTTAATACAATTCTTTACAAGTCACTTTGATGAAAAGATATCAGATCATGTTGGTATCAGAGAAATCATCTTTGACTTGAATTGTTGAGAGTGAATGATTACTAGGGCCAATCATAATCAAGGTGACAAAACTCTTAAGAATTTCAATCTCGAAGTTGGTCATGCATCCCAAAAGAAGAAAATGGTAGAAGAGGACAAGCATGATGAACAAGAGAAAAACTTCCATATGGTCTTTTATTGCATGTCAGAAATGGTCGAACAAATGTATGGAGACTATGAGAAGAGGATGAAGAAGAAAGAGAAGAAAAAGGAAGCAAACGCTTATGATAATGCTTCGGTAAATCAAGGGGCTGGAGGAGACCCTCCTGAGCCTTTTTCTTCACCATCAAGTTCTAGCTCTTCTTCCTCTGAGCATTCTCATCATTCTCATCATTCTAGCCATAAAGCTTATTTTAAGAAACCATTGTTAAATATTGATGTATAATTTTCTTTACCTATGTTTAATGGAGATGATAATCCTGAAAATCTAGATAATTGGATCCGACAAGTTGAAGTATATTGTCGTTTTCAACAGATTGATGAAGAGGAAGTTAAAGTGCAACTGAGTTCTCTTTGGTTGGAAGGAACCGCTCTCATATGGTCGAAGAGCAAACTTCAAGACATAATTAAGTGTGGTAATCTTCTTTCCTCATGGTCAGAATTTAAATTAGGGATAATGAAGCAATTTTATCCATTGGGTTATTTCCATAAAGAAATGATGGAATGGGAAACTTTAAGACAAAGTAAAGGTCAAATTGTACAAAGTTTCACAGAAGAATTTAGGAAGAAGGCTCTTGCATTAAACACTCCTTTGGATTCTTATGAAACTTTAATAAAGTATATTGGCACACTTCACAGTTATATTCGTCATACTTTGCTATTGTTTAACCCCACTAATATTGATGAAGTTTGTGTGCAAGCCACTCACCTTGAGAACATGAGAAAGCATGTTCAAGAAGATCCCACAAAGAAACCTTACAATTTCCCACAAAAGCCATTTAAGAAGTTTAAAAGGAAGGACAAGAAGACCACCACTGTAAAGAGAGAAGAAAAAAAAACATCTTGCACTCATTGAAATAAAACTGGTGATGATGATGAATACTGTTGGAAACTACATCCAAATAAGTGACTGAAGCAGTTCGGTGGAAAGGGGAAGACAAAGACCGTTGCTACAGTGCAACAAGATCTTGGTTCCAATTCATGAGATGAAAGAAAGATCACAGTAGTTGGAGTACAAGGTAAATATTTTGTTCATGCTAGTTCAAATTCCTATAATGAATCTCATGATGATGAACGAAAGAGGAATGAATTATTTCATGTAAGAGTTGTATCTAAACACACTAAGATATATACATTATTTGATCTGGGTTCCCAAGTAAACTTGATATCTTAAGCACTTGTCAAAAAGATGGGTCTTAAAACTAAACCACATCCAAAGCCTTATCCTCTTGGTTGGGTATGTGATAAGGAAAAACTTAATGTCACCAAGCAATGTAAGGTCAAATTTGCTATTTCTTCAAAGTTGATTAATGAAGTGGATTGGATGTTGTATCACTTGATACATGTGGCATAGTGTTGGGGAGTCCTTATCTTTATGATAGAAAAGAAATATTCTTTCATCATAAGAACAAATACCACCTTACTAAGGGGGGAGTGGAATATATTGCTAGATCCCACAACATGAGGGTAAACACAACACTTGTTAGTGCATGACAAATGAAGAGACTCATAAACACTAATAAGAGATATGTACTCATGGTCATAAGGGAGAAATATGTTGGAACATACGACGCTTTCCAAGGATGTGATCCTTCTCACAAGAAATAACTAATTGATATTGTTTCTAAGTATGATGATATTTTCCATGAACCTGATGGATTACCTCCCAAGAGGGAAATCCAACATGAAATACATCTTCGACAATATTATTCTCTTCCTAATGTGGGCATGTACATGATTTCAGTTGTAGAGATGTCAGAGATCAAAAAGAGGGTACAAGGCTTATTGGATCAAGGGGTCATCAGGCACAACTAATCTCGTTGTGGTTCTTTGATCCTGATGGTGCCAAAGAAAGATGGAACATAGTGAATGCGTGTCGATTATCTAGACTTAAATAAAATCACGGTGAAAAATGGATACCCTCTTCCTTGTATAGATGATTTACCTGATCAGTTAAAGAATGTTGTTTATTTCACTAAGTTGGATTTGCACAGTGGATACCATCAAATCATGGTTGCAAAACATGATGCATGGAAGACTGCCTTTAAAACTAAATATGGATTGTTTGAGTGGTTAGTTATGTTGTTTGGGATTTGTAATGCTCCAACAAATTTCATGCGTGTGATGAATGATGTATTCAGGCCTTTTCTAGATGATTTTGTGATTGTATATTTATATGACATTCTTATATTTAGAGGGACTTGGGATGAACATGTAAGGCATGTAAAGAAAGTATTGGATACTTTGTAAAGGGAAATGCTGTATGTAAAATTGTCCAAATGTGAATTTGGTAAGATTGCACTTGTGTACTTAGGTCGTATTGTAGGAGGAGGAAAATTGATCCTTCCAATATTGATGTAATTGTAAATTGGCCTGAGCCCAAAAATGTAACCGAGATACAAAGCTTCTTAGGTGCATTCCAATATTGGAGGAGATTCATTTCAAACTTCTCCTTTATAGAAGCTCCTTTGCATGCCTTAACCAGTGTGAAGAACACTTTTTAGTGGGGAGGAAAGCAACAAAAAGCTTTTGACACTTTGATGGAAAAGATCAGTACTACACCAGTATTAGCATTACTAAATCTTCAAAAACCCTTCGATATCAAGAAATATGCCAATGGATACGTCATGGGTGCAATATTGATGCAATATCATAAGCCTATCTGTTACCACTCTGAAAATTTTAACCAAGCTTTTGTTAACTGCCCTACATATGATAAAGAGTTGTATGCATTAATTCAAAGCATAAAGAAATGGAAACACTACTTGTTAGGGAAGGAAAAAATCATACCTATAGATCATCAACCCTTACAGTATCTCCAAGAACAAACCAAACTTTAACAATCTCGACATTACATATGGATGAGTTTTCTACAACAATTTCATTTGGTAATGAAGTACAAAAAGGGTACGAGTAACAAGGTAGATGATATGCTTTTAAAACCTCCTATTATTGCTTCTATTATTTTGAAGAATGCTTCTTTATATCATGATAGATATGTGGAACAATATTCCATGGATGAAGATTTTAAAGAATTATATGAGAAGCTAACCCATGGTGCACAGGTAGAGAACTATTGTTTGCAGGGAAAACTACTCTACCATCTTGAAAAGCTATGTATTCCTACAAGTGAACGAGTCCATGTAATATGAGAAGCTCACACTTCTCTTGTGTCTGGGAATTTTGGGGTAGGAAAAAATATGTCTCATTTGCAGAGGTTTTGTTACTGGCCTCAGATGAAAGAAATTGTAACTAAATATATAAAGGTGTATGTGATGTGTTCAACTTGTAATCCTACTAATATAAAACTAGGGCTATACTCACCACTTCTTGTTCCATCCCATCCATGGGAAAGTATCTCCATGGATTTTGTAGGGGGTTTACCAATGTCGAAAAGCGGTCATGAACATTTGTATGTTGTAGTGGATAGGTTCAAGAATCAACAAGATGTGTATCTTAATTTCATGTAAAAAGAAGAACACTGCTGAGAAGACTGCTAATCTCTTCTTTCAGTATGTTTGGGTTCACTTTGGGTTATCCAGATTCATTATCTCGGATCAAGATACTCGATTCCTTGAGGATTTTTGGACAAGCTTGTGGAGAATGATGGACACCAAGTTGAAGAGGAGCACTTCTTTCCATCCATAGACCGATGGACATACAGAGGTTGTTAACCAAACATTGATACTTTTTCTTTAGGGCCACTACAACAAGCATCCCAAATTATAGATGAACATATACGCTATGTACAACATGCTTACAACCAAGCCTTACATTCCTCCACTTAGTATTCTCCTTTTGAGACATGTTTTGGGTATTTACCTAAAGTTTCTTTGGACTTGATGTATGGTGTTGGTGATGGAAGTCACCCCTAGATTGCAGTACGAGCAGAGCCCAACGCCCATCAGTTTGTGTCATGATTTGTTGAAGCCAACTCAAGATGGTGTGGTTCTAACTCCAAAACTAGGCCAGGTAGGCATGGGCAGGTGAGGTCTTAATCAAACTTCAGAAAGTAAGTTGTAGTAAGGGTGAGTAGGGGGAAGACTTGTATCAGAAATATTCAAGGGTCTGTCGTAACCATCAGGTCTCTAACAAACTGTAGAGGAAAACATCTAAACGCAAGATCTTCTTACATTCAAATGCAGAAAACTGGAGAATACAACAATGCAACAATAAATCCTTTATCATAACATAATTGCAACCATTTTCACGAATCAGTCGATCATGAACTCTCTCAGTATGAGATGAAAACCAGATGGAGTGAGAAGACTTTCTGTCATTAAACAAGAACTCTTACATACCAATACATAACCAGAGAACTAGAGTCTATTAAAACTTTACAATCGGGAGTTGTGCTCTACCATCGATGCCTTTCAAAAATTGCGAAAATTCCTACATATACTCAAAACAAACCACAACAGCGAAAACGAGACACTGCAATTAAAACATTGTGTCTGCATGTATTCTGGAAGTCTGCGCATGCAAAATCTGGGTGATCGTGCGCTTATGACAGACGTAATCAGACTACTGACTGTCCGACAGGTGAATCGACAAGCTTTTAGTCCTTTGCTGGACTTTCCATTTATGGTGGAGATGATGTCTAACCACCTCCAACAACTTCAATAACTGCCTTCTGGGGATCGTGGAGGTCTTCTCGAGGAGCCATCTGGACCAACCGAACGCTTCATGGGATGAGAGGTGAAAGATGTGGCATGCTTGGTGAGGATGTTGATGGTGGATGTGACCGGGTGCTAGGACCATAGGCTTAGTTTCAAAGGTGCTTATCGACGTTTTGGGGTTCAGGGTTTCGAGATGTAGAACAACATGAAACCCTCACCCTTCGAACTCCTGAATGAAAAAATTCCAACGTGAATAGATCTCGCGCCATGCGTCCTTCGGATGGATGGCTGATATCCTTTCTTGCATGTAATATAGATGCTATCCATTGTGCTAATCCCGACGCAAATCTGCTAACCGTGATTTCCCGTCGGCCGTCGATATGCTCCTATGGATGGATCTGGGCCGTTGAAAACATAATTTCACTCACTCACTTGATTCTTAGCCTGAAATGGGGCTCTACGTGTTGTTCTTGGGTGCCTCTCATGAAACCCGCAGACCTGGGTACTCTTGCGCCCAAGACAAGAAATGTTGCTAACATTAGGCTCCATGGGGGATAGAGTCGTCCCTATGATGCTCTAAGAACTCATTTTGCAGTTCCAGTTTCCTGTTGTTGGGCTATGGAGTCAAGCTCGAAACACCTTGCCGAAAATATAGGCCGAAAAGTAAAAGCAAAAGAAAAACGAAATAAACATACATGCTCAAGGGAGCTTATTTATGTACAGTCCTAAACTAGTAAAACTGTATATATAAATGGGCTAGGTGAAAGCAAATTTCCACCATAGCCACCCATACTGCTTCGTGATTCGTCCCTTCTCTTTACCGCAGATGCTACATAAAATGCTAGGGAGGTATGATAGGCAGATGAAGATGAGGTTAACCATGCTATCCATACCCCCAAATGTTGAGAAGGGGAATAAATTTATAGGCTCCAAAGCCTTTGGAAAGAACAACTCCATATAAGACCCCACAAGGTCACCATATCCAATGCCATGGGAGTTTAGTTGGTCAGAAAACATCTCTTGTCCTCCGTGGTTGTTCACCTATGGCATGATGTCTTCAGAGTGCACAAGTGGGCGAAGGACAGATGCAGGCTAGCCAATGCCAGATGACACCTGCCCACAAACAGGCTCTGGATAGGAGATGATTTGTCTACTAATCCCTTCCTCTTTATGTTTCTCTGTGCTTCCTGCAAGCCTAGTAGAGATGATTTCCACCATGGCCTTTCCTTAATTAATAAAGGAACATGATTTATAATGTGGTCTTGGAAATATTTCATAACACAATACTCACTTGTGAGTATTGGTGGACTAATGTTATTAGAACATTTCAAGAAATCTGAAATGTAGGACACCATGCATATGGCCACAGGATCATGAGGAGTATGATAGAATCCTGGCCACTTCAGAAGACCAAGATGTTCTTCTGCAGAAAAATCTCTACTCACAAAAGAATGTCCCTCCCCCTCATGGGAAAACCACTCTGGATCTTTTACAACTACAACTTTTATCCCAGAAAGATGATATTCAAATAAAGGAGCAACAAGATCTAGGTCATAATGACTATTTCTTGGTTCTTGTTCCAGATCTGATCCATAATTGCTATATCCTTGCTTAGATTCTGAAACAGACTGCCAATCTTCTTCCTCCTGTATATGCAAATCTGCCTACTTACGAGTCCACCTTCTAGCCTTGATGTTTTCCTCAACCTCTATAGCATCCTCAAATAGATGTATCAATGATGAGGATTTCCTCTCTCTCAGGAGGAAGACTAGCTCTAGATGCTAAGCCATGATATAGTACACCATAGCAGCAGTCTCTGTGGGTCTGATCTCTACAGGCATGCTGTGATAAACACTGAAAAATATTCTGTTGAAAACAACCAAGGCTTCATCTTCCCCTCTCCTCAAGGCATTAAACTCAAGGGACTTGTTCTCACCCCAACCTTTTAAAAATGTATGGTATAGTTCAGTCCAGGAACCAATAGAACTGGCCTCCAGACACCTAAACCACACTGCAACATCTCCAGACAGGGAGTGTGAGAACATCCTCATGACAACATCTTCGTGAAGGATCTCAAATTGATCAATAAGGGTCTCAAAGGCCTCTCAGCTGTAACATGACCTTCCCTAGAAAATCGAGGAAGATACTCGAAGAAATCATGAGGATAAGGGTTAAGGTGATATGGCAGCCTTAGAGGTTTAAACAACCTATTTTTGATTTGAATTTGAAAAGCAGTGGGCTGATCATGGGATTCAATAAGAGGCTGGGGAGGCTTAGTAGGAAAAACAGGGGGTAACGAGGTCTGGGAAGAATGTGAATTATCCTCAACCTCCTCAGGACTACAAGGGCACTCGACTCCAAGAGGAGGCGTGATACAGATCTCACCTTCATGGATAGGCAGAGGTGAAGGCACAAGATCAATATCTTCAACACAAGAAGAGGGTATGATTTCTTCTTCTGAGTGGATAAAGGGAGGCTCAAGGACATCAGAATGTACAAAGGAGAGGAAAAAATCCTCTATAAATGAAGGGAAAGAGAAGAATGAGCTGACAAGGAAATACAGAACTTCATGCAGTAAGCTCATAAATTGATACCTGGTCTTTCCCTTCGACATGGACTTCCTTCTGTCAACAGAATCCCTTCCAGTGGAGTCTTTAAATGTGGAGTCACTAGGTGAATTCTATGCAGAATGAGTGTGTCCGGTCCTTGTTCACCATCAAAGACCAGAAATGAGCTTCATGTCTCCCAAGAGCTACCAGGTGTAGCCAGAGGCACTACAACAGAGGAGTTACCAGGTGGAATGACCTCAGAGGAGTCACCAGGTGCAAGTGCAATCTTCAATGGTTCTGATGTCTGATGCACCTTCAGAATCAGAAGCTCGATGTCGTTCAATCCCAGGGAAGATTTTCAATTTCGTCCCTGGCAACGGTGCCAGAAATGTTGGCGACGGAAGTCACCCCTAGATTGCAGCAGGAGTAAAGCTCGATGCCCATCAGTTTATGTCATGATTTTTTGAAGCCAACTCAAGATGGTGTGGTTCTAACTCCGAAAATAGGCCAGGTAGGCATGGGCAGGTGAGGTGTTAATCAAACTTCAGACAGTAAGTTGTAGTAAGGGTGAGTAGGGGGAAGACTTGTATTAGAAAGATGCAAGGGTCTATCGTAAACATCAGGTCTCTAACAGACTGTAGAGGAAAACATCTAAACACAAGATCTTCTAACATTCAAATGCAAAAAACTGGAGAATACAACAATGCAACAATAAATCCTTTATCATAACATAATTGCAACCATTTGCATGAATCAGTCGATCACGAAATCTCTAAGTATGAGATGAAAACTAGATGGAGTGAGAATATTGTCTGTCATTAAACAAGAAATCTTACATGCCAATACATAACCAGAGAAATAGAGTCTGTTAAAACTTTACAATCGGGAGTTGTGCTCTACCATTGATGCCTTTCAAAAATGGCAAAAACGCCTACATATACTCAAAACAAACCATAACAGTGAAAATGAGACACTGCAATTAAAACATTGTGTCTGCATGTCTTCTGGCAGTCTACGCATGTAGACTCTGGACGATCGTGTGTTTATGACAGACGTAATCAGACTCCTGACTGTCTGGCAGGTGAATCGACAAGCTTTTAGTCCTTCGCCAGACTTTCCATTTATGGTGGAGACGATGTCTAACCACCTCCAACAACTTCAATAACTTCCTTCTTGGGATCGTGGAGGTCTTCTCGAGGAGCCATCTAGACCATCCGAATGGTTCACAGGATGAGAGGTGAAAGATGTGGCGTGCTTGGCGAGGATGCTGATGGTGGACGTGACCGGGTGCTAGGACCATAGCCTTAGTTTCAAAGGCGTTTATCGACGTTTCGGGGTTCAGGGTTTCGAGATGTAGAACGACGTGAGACCCTCACCCTTCGAACTCCTGAATGTTAAAATGCCGACGTGAATAGATCTCGCTCCACGCGTCCTTTGGATGAACGACTGATATCCTTTCTTGCATGTAATATAGACGCTACCCATCACGCTAATCCCAGTGCAACTCTGCTAACTGCGATTTCCCGTCGGCCGTCGATCTGCTCCTATGGATGGATCTGGGTCGTTGACAACATAATTTCACTCGCTCACTTGATTCTTAGCCTGAAATGGGGCTTACGTGTTGTGCTTGGGCGCCTCTCGTGTAACCCGTAGACCTAGGTACCCTTGCGCCCAAGACAAGAAATGTTGCTAACATATGGGAGAAATGTCAATTCAAATGAAGAAATAAATGAAGACAAAGCCTGCAAGTTCATCCAGAGGATCCAACAAGTACACCAAGTAATCAGGGAACAGTTGGAGAAAATTCAAGCCTAGTATAAAGCTCAGCATGAAAAGTACAGGGTTGATAATCAGTTCCAGGTTGGAGACTAGGTATGGCTTCCCATCAATAAAGAAATATTGAAGGGTGAAGGCAAGAAACTCAAGCCCATCCGTTATGGCCCTTCAATATTTTGGAGAAAAGTGGTACCAATATTTTTTTTCTAGATCTTCCACCTTATATGCATATCTACTTAGTTGTAAATGTAGAGAACTTGAAACTTTTTGAGCTTCCCATGATCATGGATCAGGGTGAGGAAGTTTCAATACCTTTATCAGTTTTCTCCTAAATACTTGGATGAGTTAAAGGAAGATATCATCCTGGATAGAAGGACGAGGACTTCACATAGAGGTGATGTTGATTATCTTCGAGTAGGTTTAAAGGGCACACATCAAAGAAAAGCAAAGTGGATTGAGAAGGACAAGGTGAGGGGACTCTTCCCTCACTTATTTGTTGATTGGTAAAAGCTTTTGGTGGTCCAAAAAACTCTCAATGAGAAGGCGTGATCCAAAAAGGATCTAGAGAAGACTAAGGACAGCTCAGAATTCGCAGAAGCAACTCAATAAGCTCAGAATTGTCTCAGAAGACAGAGAAAGAGAAAAAATTAAAAGTACTCAAAACTCAGTGAAATTAGCATCATCACGAAGAGCGTGTCGCAAGATTTTCAATGACTTAAACGACTCATCAAATGAAGTTACAGATTGAAAGATATTTGCGGTCAAAGTTTTGGTCAACCTTGCCCAATCAACAGGGATGAGTCAACATCTGTACTGTTGACGTCAACATCAGTATGAATGACGTCAGCATCTGTACATTGTACGTGGCACACACAGAAGGTGACACATGTCATGTTGACATCAGCATGACGTCAACATAGTGATGTGGCAGCACCAGAGGTTGCCACGTGTCACTCGTTTTTGACATTTTCGAGTGAATACGTGGACCAATGAAAAAATGCCACGTTGTAGTTCGTACAACCGTGTGGTAGGATGATGTGGCAACTGATGTGGCAGGTGACATGGTTGGTGACTGTGAAAGTGGTTAGCATGGCCCAATGGTTGGCTGCCACGTGGCAATGGGAAAATGCCCAATGAGTGTCCGAAAACCGAATTTCAAAAATAAAGAAAAAGCGGGCCTGCCAAATTTGGCAGAGCCCCACCAAATGTGGCAACCCAAACTATAAAATCCGACAAATACAAATGCGCTCCAAACTTGGAAAAGTTCTAAACTATATATATATATATATATATATATATATATATATATATGCATTGTTATAACTATAACCCAAAAGGGGAGGTCCGTGGGCTTGACCTTGGGACCTCCCCCCATACAACGCCTTAACAATAACATCTGCCGTTGTTGGGACAATGGACTATGTTGTGTAGTCCACCCGAATTTTTCCTTTTAAGCTGAGTCTTCCCACGGACAGAGGAGAGAGTGTGATGGTACGATCGAGCATGAAAATCGAGACATAGTATAGAGAATTAAATACATGGAGCAGGCACGAAAACCGAGATGATATTTCTCAAGGGTCTGGAAGTGTCAGAGTCATATTGAAGTGTGGAAACAATCATTTTTGGGTAATTCGACGTCACGAATTCAATGGTGTTGTTTGTTTTATGATTTGAGCAAAGCTTCTGCAGCTTAATTCCAAAATGAGGTACACTTATGTATTTTGCCAAACTCTTTTGCTGAGTTAATAAAAAGGCCTACCCATTTGAGAGCAAGACCCGAAGATGTATTCGACCATGGACTATATCTGTTATCAAGTTTTTGTGTTCAGATTTGATGCTTATGTCTCTTCATTAGTGAGCTTTTCCTTCTTTAATGGTGCACTTTAATTTATTCTCATTTAATACAATTCTTTACAAGTCACTTGGATGAAAATATCCTGGATCTAGTTGTATGTGCAGTTTGCAAAAGAACCATTTGGCGAGGAGGTTCTGGGGATAACCCGGTGGCTAGCAACACTCTCTGAGAGCATGGCAGAATCCATCCCACGTTGTGATGTTTGTGTGCGCTGGGTCGACTAGGTCACCTATGTCAATGACCAAGGAACAATTCTCTAGCTGAGTATTCCACCATGTCTGCGCAATACCTTTGAGTTGCAGAATGGTGATCTAGAGTTTCATGTCGTCAGTCATCTCAGGACAAGTGCATAAGTATGTGGAAAGGATACACAACCACGACTCGACGGTCTCGTCATTCATTTGTTCCGAGAACTTTGGTAATTGGAAGCACGAGCTACCTGTGTGTTGGGGCTCGATGCCGCTGCAAGCAAAGGAGCTCATGGAGAGCCATAACTATGTCTTGAATTGGAGCTATGGCATTGGAGGAGGAAGCCTCTATGGATGGATCCTTGCGTGGTGGCATAATTTTCATTCACCACAGATGTCTATTTGATACTGGATGTTGTGCTGAGAGTTCCTTGGAGGCTGGACACACTGAGAAAGAACCCAACTCCCTGAAAATGGCATGTGGAGTATGCACGCTGGAATCCCGGAAGAGGGCGCACCGAAAGTCTTGAGAAAGACTGCAAATTATGAGATTTTTTTTGGGGTGGATGACTTCCTCTTCTCAATCCCGCGGTGATACCAATTGATGCGTAATTCTATATGCAACATTTAAAAGCGCGTCGAGTAAACTAGATTAACACTTATAAAGAAAATGATACACAATAAAAATATTCATGGAAAAGATGATAAAACGATGGGAATGAAAAGATAAATGACCATCCACTGTATTCAGTAAGGAAGACGCGCTTTTAGTAGCCTGGGAGATTTTGTGTTTTGCAGCAACAACACCAGAGTTGCTGCTTTTATTTCTAAGCGCTCTGCACAATGAGACTGGCGCTGTTTACAATGTCACTGACTGAACTGACCTTCTAACGTAAAATATGGAAAACCCTCTTACACTACAGTGAGACTGATGAGGGCTGACGAGGGTTGTTTATTAATTAACTGACTGATGAAACTGACATGCTAACTATTTATTAGAAGTCGCCCTGACCTTCTAACATAAAATATGGAAAACCCTCTTACACCAGACTGATGAGGGCTGACGAGGGTTGTTTATGGTTGTTAATTTATTAATTAATTGACTGATGAAACTGACATGCTATCTGTTTATAAGAAGTCGTCCTGCTTATCTAGACTGGCGAAGGCAGTTTACAATGGCAACTAAGGCAGTTTACAATGGCCACTATTCATACTGGCGAGGGAAGGTGGGCGCCATCCCTGGTGGCCCAATTAGTCACCATATTACATATGGTACACTTTTTGTTCTTAGAAGTAAATGGTACATGGTCGTTATGCATTGAATTTAAATTAGGACTATTACGTATTCTACCCTTCATTCAACGATAACAGAAGGAAAAAAACCTATCCTTTTGTAAAAAAATCTTGTTCAGAAAGAACTTTGAAGTAATATACTGTTCAAGTTCTATATGGTTTCAACTACCCAATTTGATGAGAGAATATCTAACGGGTGGATACTTTTCAATCATATCAAAAGGCCTATGGATTTGGTCGACGAAACAATCTATTCTAGAGAATCCTTCCAACATTAGTTGTCAACCTAAACAACACTATGGGATATGTTGACGTTTTGGACCAACTTGCCACAGTCCATCTTCCACATCATGACGGGCTTTCAAGCAAAAAGCGGTTGCTTGTGAATTCAACTTTTGGATTGCTTATATGTCTCCACCATTATTTTAAATCTTGTGAAAAGCTGAAGAAGCGTAAATTCTCCTCATAGATACTCGGACTGTCGACAGTAGATATACTCTCTCGTTATTTCTTCTTATCCAGACAGGCAAGCATGGAAACACAACTGTCTCAATGCATTCTTAATCATCAAAAAATACCTGCAGTTCTCATTTCAATATATATAAATACAAGTATCCGTTGGTGCTCAAACTCACCCGTTGTTATTGTCTTTGACATCATTGCCTTCTTAATCATCAAAAAATACCTGCAGTTCTCATAGCACAGTCGCTAATTTGCGGCTGAGAACGCCGAAAGGCCGTCAGTCTGAACCTCCTCGCTCCTTTGTTGATGCGCACTCGCAATCGTTTCATATTTTTTATGGAAATCGTGGCCAACACATCAAACGCGGGCGGAGGGGAGGTTGGAGGTTGAAACGCTTCACTTCATATCTATCCGCCCAGTAACAATAAGTAAGTAAATTGTGGCCAGTTTAATAGATTATCTTTTAATCACTGAACGTGGCAATCTGGTGGTGATCAAGTAATTTTTTAATATTATTTAGTAAATGTAAAAAAGTAATCACATAAACGAACATGCCAGCATCTTCAATTGTCAATCCTAAGATTGAAATTTATGATTAAAAGGTGATTAATTGTACCCATTGTCAATAGATATAGGCCTTTCAGCGTAACAAGTATCCGTTGGTGCTCAAACTCACCCGTTGTTATTGTCTTTGACATCATTTCCAACTCAACTGTCAACCCATGAATCCTGCAGCTTCCGTCGGACGTTGCCTTTCTTGCACTCCATTAGATAATGGAAATCAGCAAATTAATGATTTGTCTCAAGCAATCCCTCCCAATGCCAATCATGGTTGATTTGCTGATTCTTTCCAAATAGATTTGCAACTCTCCCAACCGTTGGGAAGACATAATCAGACACAATGTCAAGTAAGGGAGTCGTTAGTGGGCGAAATTTTATTATTAAACTCTTGTTCTTTAATACCACGATCATCGAAAACGTGACCAGAAACTTCATTGTGTCGCAATCAAAACAACCAGAAAAGGCCTTTTTCATGGCTTTAGAAATTCTTCCATAAGATGAGAAGAGTTGCTTTGTCTGCAGGAAATCAAATGAAGCATGGAACTGAATTCATCCATTCCTTAAACATTACATAAATATCTACGAGACAGTGATGATTTCGTCGAGTGCACAGTGGCTTCATCTTTTACTTTTAAACAATTAATTTAAATAAAAGTTGTGTTATTTTTATCTAGTTGTGTGGAAATTTTGGTGTCGCTGGGCCTAATGATTAAAAATATGTGTTTTCTCTTAAGAGGTCACAGGTTCGAACTCAAAGGGGATAGGGTATGTATACCTTAATAACCTTTACCAATCAAATCGTTGGGCGGAAAGAGGTCCCTTGTACCACAAACAAAGAGATTTCATACATCAATTTAATATGCTGATTTGGTCATGACCTTAAAAATAAATTATTATTATTACATATATGAAATCGTTTAAATTGCATTTGCATGAAAACTGTGATAAACAAAACTGTTACCACGAGCCATCCAAAAAAATTGAAGGAATTGAGAGCCCCCTCACATTAGTCTCCCGTTATAATTCACGGTTGTAGGAAGAGGACTCGAAAATTTATCCAAGGGAAGATTGAAGAAATTCCACAAAACAAAATGGAGTTTTAATATGTTACTTTTTATAGAATATACTCTTTATTTTATCATGGGGGAGGGGAGTTTTAATATGATATATATGTTAGTAAAATACGAAATTTAAAAATTATTGAAAAAATATAAAAAGTTAGTTTAATATAACTAAGAGATTAGGTATTACTAAATATACCATTCAACTTTTATAAAATATTAGTAAATAACTATATAAAATGTTCGAAAAAATGTTTTGATTCTAATTTTTTTTATTTTTATTTATTATTATTATTATTATTATTATTATTATTATTATGGTTATTAGAGATGTCATCCTATAATAGAGATTTTTTTAGTATTTATGTTGTATGAGTTTTATTATCTGTTTATGATTGCTTCACTTGCAACAATCTAAGTGTATAATTCATATGGGATTCACATACACTCAATAGTGAAAGTTATATCTATAGTATTTATGTTGTATGAGTTCTACTATCCATTTATGATTGCTTTACTTGCAACAATCCAAGTGTATAATTCATATGGGATTCACATACATTCAATAGTGAAAGTTATATCTATAAAGAGGATTTGTGGTCTTTTTATGTATACTTACAAGATGAAAGAAACACAACCCATCATCGGTGGGATAATTCTCAATTATAAAATATGAAGTGCATAATAAATGCAAGTGCCCAATTAAGTGTGTTATGCCATCAAATCTGATCAATAGACAATGACTGCTAGAAGAATGAACACATTTGGAGGACGATATCATTACTAACACATCTGTTATAGCGTCGATTGCCACCATTGAAGCGTTGGTGTTCTTATTGGCCTAATCCACATCCTATTTGTAGAAAACTCTTCCCCATACCTCCTTGAGACCTTCTAATAAACATGTTTTTGGAAGTTGTACATACTCTGGTAGTTATGCAACACACATATATGCAGGTTGCTCCAAGGATAGTTGTGTACATGCTAATAAATGCTTTAAAAATATATATTTTTACCTAATTAAATGTTGAGTTACAGGTTTGGTTAGTTTCCTAACTCCTTTTACCCATACTCAACCATCTCTAACCAACTAGAGATGGCATAAATAAAGCATCTGTTCCAAGGAGAAAGGTAATGAATCATTTCATACCAAAGAAAACATTCATTTGGATACACTTTCCATGTTTGTAAGCCTATATACAACCCAACCTCTATTGGTTATTGACATGGAAACCCTTGTTTCCATCCTTCATTGATCACCTCCTATCTCGCTAGGAGTTTTCCTTACATCTTCCTTGAGTTTTTGGTGAATGAGGAGTCAAAACAAACCTTTATAACAAGAGCTTGGGTGGAGGGACCCGGAGTCTCTTTCGGTAGGGCAGCGCCACATAGGACATGTATACAGTGTAACTACAAAAAAAAATGAATATTTATGGAAAGTTATTCCTTCGAAAATAATTTTGTTTGTAATGTTTAATTTTCAATCATTTCATATATGCTTTGTAGAACTCTAGTTACTTTTATTACTCTTTTATATTTAATTGGATTAATGGGTAGTTATTACTATAACTAGCACTTTTCATGTGTTTGTATGTTTAAGTTCTTGCGGGCTACATAGGAAATTATCGGAAAAGAGCAAGGAGATTATGGAATTTGGGAACAACATCAACCGTAGGATTGTCAATGAGTTTATCCTTCTTCTCCTCAACATAATTAGTTATTTTAATTGAATCATTTATAATATAATTGTTGTGTGTTTTCTTTGGAATTTGTTTTCTTTACGGTCATCAATTTGTTGCAGTAAGCCCATTACTATAAGGGATTTTCCTCGAAAGTAGAGTTGGCGACCATACTAGGGATTTTTCCCTAGTGGGACTATTTCTGGGTTTTGTTGTTGTGTTTGCTTGATTTAATTACTTTTTATTCAATTTCAGACTTCTATTTGACACTTAGATTAGTGAGTTGTGGTTTCCTAAGTCTTTCTTTATTCACTTGATTCGGTAGCTTTCCTCTTCTTTTCGTTGTTTTGAGAATTTTGAGGTACATACACACTGTGCAGTTATCATAGTCATGTACATCTTTCTAGAAAGGGATTTTTCATATCTTTTCTAGTGTGAAGGTGTTGGGATAGGTGTTTGGGGTCTCTCCTGGGACTTTAAGACTCTCTATATGTTACTTATTGAGTTCAATAGTTTGATTCTTATAAAGAAAGCAAGATTTTTTTTTTGCATTTCCATTGTGGATCATTTTCAAGTTTATAAGGATAGTTTGAGAATTTATTCCCCAAATTATTTTTGTCTAGAGTGGATTTTATTGATGTTCTTGGTAAATGTTTATAGGTATGGATTCTTTTTTACCTTCTTTTTGTTTCTTTCTTGGTGGTTTTAAGAAGAATTTTTTTTTTTTTAAATCTTTCCTATTTCTTTTACCTTTTAAACACAAAAAAAATACTTATAGAAAGTGTAATTTTGCATTATTTTTTAGTCCTTGACATTGTTTTGCTGAAGAAGAAAACTTTTTCAAGTGTTCTTTCTCTCCTTATAGTGTTTTTTAGGTTTCAAATCACATTTTGCATTCTTGAAAGATTTTTCGTTTTTGTAAGTTTTGATGAAAAGGATAGTAGAATTTATTTTCAATTGCTCTGCATTTCAAAAAGAAAAATTGCATCAGTAATGCATTTCATCTTAAATAAAATAACAATTTTGCATATCATAAAAAGAAAAGAGTCTACTCTTTGTTTGAAGCGTTTTACACTCATTTTTCAGTGAAGAATGGTCATATTGTATTTCATGTTCTTATAAGTGTTTTGGTTTTTAGTTGAGTCTTTAAAAAACAATATTCAGTTTCATCCATCACCCCTTTTGAGTAAACAAAAATCATCTTGATGTTTTTGGTAGCATCGAACAAGTACTTCAACATCAATTTTGTGTCTAACATGTGGAAGTCATCTTTAATGCTTCTCAATACTTAGGACATTCACTTTAATAAAGTGATTATTAAAGTGAATTCCTTTTTGTAATTAATGGAGTTTAATTTAAATCAAATGCCTAGGTATTTTGCATTAGTGATTTGAATTAAATCCTAGAAATTAGATCTTAAAGTGAAGATGAGATCTAATCTCAGTCATTGATCACTTTGGAGATCTAGGGTTTTGGATTTAGGGTAAACTCAAGATTATAAAAAGAAACCTAGGTGAGAGGAGGAGACACACACAAAGTGACATAGGAGATCTCATTGATTGAGTGGAGAAGGACTTTCATCCAAGTGTGTAGGGGAAGGAGTCGAGGAAAGAGTGTAGGGGGTAGCCAGGGAGATAGTAGCCAGGTGGGATAGGATATTTGTTGCATAATTTGTATTTCCTTAGAAGGGCCATTATCCCAAGATCTGAGACCTCATTTTATTTAATAAAATCATCACATATCTGATTTTCCTGCGAGTTTTTTTCCAAGGGTTATTTACCTATAAATACATTGTGCAAATGTGTTTGGTTTCTAAATTTGCTTCTGCTAAATTTTATCGTTAAGTAACCTAGTTGTGATATTATTCAGTAAATGTGTTTTGGTCGAAATTAATGGTCGGGTGTTATGTTTAAATATTTCAACATGGTACAAGAGATTGGACTTTGAAAATGAAGCTAGATTTGCACGAGATCGTTTTCTACAACATTGGAGAATTTTTTTTTTTTTTGCTCATACAGGTTGCTACAAGAGAGAGTAAAATAATTTGTTTTTTTAAAAGGCAGTTGTATGGGTCATAGTGGGGAGGAATAGATGATGTGGGAAGGAATAGATGACATACTGTGTGATTGTATTGGGCAACAATGGGAAAGAAAAATAGATGTAGCAGAGGAGACTAAGTGAAGGGCTATGGAAGCATAATCGATGGTAGAGAAATTTGCATGAAGGAGACAGTTTCAACTACTGAGAGTGCAGGATGCTAGATCCGTAGAGCACTAGGTTGTGTGAAAAAATCGACAGCTAGAGGATAGTTAGTGGTGGACAGGATGACATAAATATGCAAGGGATGGACCAAAGAGATGTCAGGAGAAGGAGGATGCAGGTCAAGAAGGTAGCATTGGGAGTCGATTGAGGATTGACATGCGAAGGGTGGTCATGAGGAGGAAAAGAAGCGTCGACAAAGGAAGTTGGTGGTTAGTCAAAGGAAGCTGCCAGATCAACAAACAGGTTTGATGGGTGAGGAAAGACATCATACACAACAACCACAACATGTGAGCTACAACCGAGCTGGAGCATGGGATTGGTAGCAATTATCGATAGAGTGTCGTGTGTGACAACATCGAGAGAGGCAGAAATGATGGTTGAGGGTCAGTCTCCAGTACAATGAAGACTTCCAGTAGGGAAACCATATAGGCCAGCAAGCTGTAGAGGGATGCAAATCTACCTAGAAAGGTCAACAGGACATTGCGAAACCCATAAAGCTTCCGAGAATCCCCCAGGTAGCAGGTAGATCTATTGGGAATATTTGTTGGGAAGCATGATGAGATAGGTTGGAAGTGACCAGAGAGGGCTCAAGAAACCCAAAGAAGCATTGGGAAGCAAAAAACATTAGTAGGAAATCTTGGGCATCTTGGGGAAGGATTCCAGGCAATGGGTCAAGGGGAGGGATTCGGGTAACAAATTGTTTGTGTGGATTACGAGCTATGCTAAGCAGTAGAGTGACAGAGAACACGAAGAATATATCTTCAAAATTTGATATGCTTAGAGGGAGTCAACCTTCAAGTTCAGGTAGGAAGGAGAAACCTTCCAAGCCTGTCCAGAAAAACTCATGGTATGAGATGACCATGCAAGATGCTCAGAATCAGGAAGCGTCTAGGGGCATAGGTAGCAAGTATTCAAAGGAAGGTTTGAGTGAGATGGTAGGGATACATTTATTTTTAAAGGGAGCATCCAATTAGGTGGAATAGAGAGCAACCATGGTAGCATATTTGGTAGCGAAGACAAATTCACCTTCAGGTGGTGGAAGTACCTTCCTCACTTAATCTTTTTGGTAGCATGAAACAAGTGATTCCATGTGGGTTTTTGTCAATACGTGGGATTTTTCATTATTACCTCTCATAACCATACAATATTCACTTTATTAAAGTGAATTCCTTTTTGAAATTGATGGAGTTTAATTTGAATAAAATTCCTAAGTATTTGTCATTAGTGAGTTAAATTAAATCCCATCCATTAGATCATAAAGTGAAGGTGAGATCTAATCTCATCCATTGATCACTTTGGAGAACTAGGGTTTTTATTTAGTGTAAAATCAAGATTATAAAAGGAAGCCTAGGTGAGAGGAAGAGACACATACAGACTGAAATAAGAGATCTCATTGATTGGATAGATAATTAATTTCATTCAAGTGTGCAAGGGTATGATCTGAGGAAAGGGTGTAGGGTGAAACAAGAGAGATAACATCCAAGTGGGCTAGGTTATTTGTTGTAGAATTTGTATTTCCTTAGAAGGGCCATTATCCCAAAATGGGAGTACTAATTTTGCTTAAAAAAATCATCATAGATTTGGTTTTCCCACCTCATAGATCTAGGAGATTTCAGGTTCTTCCATCTGTTAAAGTGAATTCTCTATCGCCTCCTTTGAGGCATCGACTTGATCAAATTGGCACTTTTGTATCAGTTGGTCCCATTGACACCATACTGTCAAAGTGTCGATGAGTATATCTTAGCCAATGATAGTTGGGTCCAATCATCCTTTTATTAATCCCTCCTCGCCATCATTTATGTCTAACTCTATTTCATTTGGGATTTCGTTGATCAACGTGTAGAATGTGTCGGCTACTTCTCAATCATTTCCCCAAAGTACTAATGTTGGTGTTGGGATTTCTTCAACTCCCCTATAGGATTTTCCTTGGGGAGAGGGGAACATCCCTCCATTATTGTCCTCTCTCATGGGTGGGTCTTTCCTATCTTACAGTACTATTCCCTTCATGAGATGGGGTGGTCCTATGGGTGGTGAATTCCATTCTGTCAGCATGTCATGTTCTTCTAACCTGTTCATGTTATTTGGTGTGTTCGAGAGCAGTCCATTCCCCTTGTCTAGAATGTTTACAGGGGGGAAACTCTTCCAAGGCTAATGAAGTCCCATGTAAGGGGGATACTCTTCACAAGGGATGTCATCAGGGGGAAACCCCTTTCTCTACAAGGGAGTTTTCCTTTCTAAGGTATGTTAGTAGGGGGAAACCCTAATTTGTCTTATGAGAACTAGATGGGTGGAGGTTTTCCTCCATATAACTAGGATCATGAAGGATTTACTCAAATTCCTAGCCCATCTGCAAGATCTTCCTGGTAACTTGGTGCTAGTAACAACCCAGATTATTATTTTGCGACAGGTACTCAACTCGGGAGATCGAACTCGACTAGTTGGAATTATGGGCCCCCATTGAGGCTACCTTTTCTGGAAACATTAAAATTTCTAGACCCATAAAAGGTGATGAAAAATCTATTTTTCCATGATCCGAAGTAGCCTCTGGTTCCCACCAAGTTTCCTTCATACATTAAAAAATTCGAAGGTAAATCCAGCGAGGATCTGTGCGACCATGTGAAAATTTTTCATCTATGGTGTTCATTGAATTATTTAAACCATGATTCCATCCAAATTCATCTCTTCCAGCATACTCTTATGAGATTCATAGTGAAAAGGTATGTTGAAATCGACATTTCAACATTTCGCACATTTCACGATTTGGCCTTGGTTTTCCTCAACCACTTCTATCTTCCTGTTTGGTATGATGTCAGAACTGAACTCCTATCCATTATTAAATAGGACATTGCCACTCACTTATTGGATCACATCCAAGAGTGGCAAAGGCAAAAGAGGTTGATCAAATCCAAGTCCCTCCTGAGTTCTTGTTGGAATGTTTCCTCAAGTCCTTATTTCCTTACATCTCTAAGGATGTATCTGCGTTAGGAGTATCCTCAAAGGAAGATGCAATATTTAGGTTCCAACAGTTAGATTTTATATACTCACAATATGGGATCCTTTATGATATTATACCGGATCAACTATAGCCCGATTTCAATCCTTCGAAAGCGAAGTTTGGACCACATGTAGATGGAATTGTTGGGTCTGTAAAATAATTACCCCGGATCTGGTTATGAACCAGATGCAATAGATGACCATTCATCCATCTGTGTCTAGTCAAATTATGTCTTCGACTATTTCCACTGTCCATTCGTCAAATGCTCACGATGTACAATCGATGACCCCAAAGGGTACCCAACAATCTAGAGGGAAGAATAAGAAGGGAAAGGATATGAAAGGGCATGGAAACAACAATAAAAATCCAAAATATGATGAAAATGCTGGAGGGGCCAAGAAGGATAAGAAAAAGGTGAAATTCCCTTCCAATCTTTGTTGTGAATATCACCTTACCTATCAGTGCCCAAATATGGAAGAGGATTGATGCCTGATAGAGCAACAAGAACCTAATGTGTTGAAGAACCTGTTCCCACATAGATAGAACTTGCAGGAGGGATCTTATGGTGGAAATATACAAGGGGTAACCTAAAACACACCCTTTTAGGATGGATCAATGTCGTTCATCAATATGGTGAACCATAATAAAGCATATTAAGTTGATTTGTCAACTAGAACTCGTGATTATGGTAATCTTGAATCAAAGTCTAAGGGAAAGGAATTTTGAATCCTTAAAATTGTCTCCATATAGACAATCTTGAGAAGTAAACAATACCACTCATATCGAAAGGTGTGTATAATCATGCATCACACACCTGAATGATCAAGTCTGTTATCACACTAAATTTCCTTGGGTCTTTTAGTTTGTTTTAATCCTTTTTAAGCCTTAGATTTTAATTTTTTAATTTTCATCCCTTTAAAGTTATGTTTTTTAGGTCCCCTTAGATAAATAAACTTTTGAGTCATAGCTCATGTTTGATCCTCAAATTGATTTTTTGGACTTAAACCCTTGTTACTTTATGTCTCAATGTTTTGGACCCCTTCAGGATGTGTCATTAGGATCGATCCCTCCCCTCCCATGACTAGACTAATGAGACACACCATTTTACTCACTCATGACCTCGTGAGAATGCCTTTCTTTCCTTTCTTACCTATCCAATCATTTTTCAAACTGGAGCGCTTCTCACTCATCAAGCGGTTCGTAGTGCCTTACCCATTCATCATGATTTCCACCACAAGTTATGATTACAATGACTGATGTCATGTTCTTTATTTTCAATGCCAGGAGTAGGTTAAAGATACCTCAAAGATCTTGCATTTATGAGCCCTGATAAGGGTTTTTGATTTGAAAAATTCATGAATACTGCGCTTCTCAAACTCACAGTTCTGACCAGGGGACAACGATGTGACCAAATTTGATGCTGAGGTAGATTTGAGGGCTGAAAATTTCACAACTTCATCCTAATATTTCGCTGAACATTCCAACAGGCGTCTACTCCACAGGTATCCTGTGTTGCCTCCTTTGCATATTAGTTTTCACAAGAAAATTACACTCAGGTTTTGGTTTATTGAGCTTGGACAATTGTAAGGGACTCTTCTTTGCATGATATCCTTGTATCCTCTCTTTCAAACCTGTGAACTCCATTGCCTGTATATAGGTTTGATTACTTTTGTCCTCTATATCCATTGGATTTGCAGGAACCTAAATAGACTATCCTCTGCATATGCATCGCGCTACCTTGTGGTGCTTCTTAAACCCTTCAGTGTATCCCATTCTTCCTTCCATTTTGGAGTTAAGCATTTTAATCAGTTGCAAAGGGCCAATTACATATTACTCCCTCACTGTATACACTCTCAATTACCAGTCCAAATCTAAAGGTGTAATTCCCATCTACCCAATATCTTGGTTACCCATTTTTGTTGTTCTTCTGAAGACAATCTTTGTTCCAAGAAGTATTTAAGATTATCATGATCTGTTTTGACCTTGAAGTGCCTACCTATTAGGTAAGGACACCATTTCTTCAATGCATGGAGTATTTCCATCATTTCCTTCTCATAAATGGGTTTGTGTAAGTCCTTTCCCTTGAGTGGTTGACTTTCAAAAGCCAGGGGCCTTCCTTCTTGCATTAGGACAACACCTATTCCATTTCCCGAGACATCACATTCCACAATAAAGGTTTTTTTGAAGTCTAGAGTGGTGAAGACAAGAGCTTTACACATCACCTCTTTAAGTTGTTCAAAAGATTTAGTTGCCTCTGGAGTCCATGAAAATTCATCCTTCTTATTTAGTGCCATTAAAGGTGTTGCTATTCTTCCATAGTTCCGACCAAACGTGCGGTAGTAACCTGTCAAACCCAAAAATCCTCTAAGATTATTTAATGTTTTGGGAATCGGCCAGTCCATCATGGCCTTAATCTTGTTAGGGTCTACCTTGACACCTTCATGAGATACAATATGACCCAAATAATCTACCTCCTTTACTCGAAAGAAACATTTGGATGGTTTGGCATATAGTTGTTTCTCCTTTAGTAGTTGTATCACCTTGTCAACATGTCACACATGATCCTCCCAAGACTTGCAATAGATTAGTATATCATCAAAAAATACTAACACAAATTTTTGAAGGAAGGGCTTGAAAATGGAATTCATCAACCCTTGGAATGTGGAAGGTGCATTTGTAAGGCCAAAAGGCACGACCAAAATTTCATAATGGCTTTCATGAGTTCAGAATGTTGTTTTTGGGATAACTTCTTGCTTCATTCTGATCTGATGATACCCTGAACGAAGATCCAATTTTTTGAAATAGATTGCTCCATGTAGTTCATCTAACAATTCATCAATGACGGGAATGGGAAACTTATCTTTAGTAGTGATCTTGTTGAGCTCTCTATAATTTGGATACATACACCATGAGCTATCTTTCTTGAATACCATTACCACTGGTCCAGAGTAAGAACTTTGGCTAGGTCTAATAATGCCAACCTCTAACATTTCTTCAACCATGCCCTCAATTTCACTCTTCTGGGCATAAGGGTATCTGTATGGCCCGATGTTAGGAGGAACACTCCTAGGAATTAGGTGAATTTCATGATCTTGATTTCGAGTGGGTGGAAGACATTTGGGAATATCTTCAAATACTTTGAAATGCTTATCAATGATCCTTTGGAGATCTTGAGGAATAAATGGCTTAGATGTTTGAAGATCTAGTGAGCATAGTTGTGCAATAACGCCTTGATGCCCCTTTTTCAATAATTTTGTCATGCCGTTAGAGCTTATCACCTTACTGGGTTTTCCTGTGATACCTCTTAACTCAATTTCTTTTCCTTCCAATGAAAATTTCATGA
>ML793091.1:138183-165661 GCA_009831015.1 Picea engelmannii
CTGAACCCTTTTGCTTGAGATTTATCAATTGGCTAAAAAAGGTATTGCTCCTTGTATCCTCATAGTGTGCTATCATTTCTTCCATGAAAATTGTCCAAGTGACGAGTGATTTGCGAGAACAAAGCCATCGATACCATACAAATCGATTAGGTTCTAAATATAAAGAGGCAATTCGTACCTTTTGTGTATGTGTCACATTATGGAGGTCAAAGAATTGCTCCATCTGAAGTATCAATGTGATTGGGTCCTTGCCATCAAAATTCCTCATATCAATCTTAGGAACGTGGTTGGTCTTCAAACCAAATTTGGAGTTTCTCCATTCTTGATTTACCTTCCTTGTTTCCCCATCATGAATTTCATGGGATGCATTTTCACTTTCAGGTGTCTTCTATGTTATGAAATTTTTCAATACTTCCATGATCTCCCCTTTTAAACCATCCATCTTAGTATCCAACTTAGCTTCCATTGAATCCATCTTAGTATCCAACTTAGCTTCCATTGAATCCATATTATTTTGTAGTTCATTTATGTCCCTACACATTTCTTCACCTTCATCAAGATTCCAAGTAGGATTTTCTGGAAGCTTATTTGGTGTAGAAGTTCCCTTTTTCGGTGGCATGTTGGCTAAGTATCACTTTTGAACCTTGATTTTGAGGTGGTTCTTCTAGACAATATTTCTTCTGTTGTACCTCCCAAGTTTTGGCCTTTCTAGGTATGAAACTTCATTTTATTTAGTTCTCTGATATTTCTTCTCTACAATGCCATAGGTCTGATCAAAATTGGATGTGCCAAGTGGAATTTATGGTAACTTCCCCACAACTTGCTGATTTTTATCCTTTCTAGGAGATCTCACTTGTATAGCATGCCCCGCACAAAATAATTTATACAAAATTATGAAACTCACACCATAAATACTATAGACTGTCCATGATCCAATGAAACCAGTCCCACTCAATTTAGATACTATAGGAAGAATTTATGATTTTTTTACCTGGAACACCTTCTTGAGACTAGTCAATAGGACTAGTCAAATACCCTATCTTACACAGGGTGTATCTACAAATTTAAGATGAACTAGAGCAGAATGTTTTACCAAAGATATGTTACTAAGTTTTGGAAATAACCCCTAGATTTCAGGGTCTTAAACGTTACAGAGAATTTTTTATAGAGAAAATTCTGCAATGACTCAGTTCAGGATGATTCCAGAACTCTATCTTGTATAGGTTGTATCTCCAAAATTATAAGGCCTCAAGATCTAAGTTTTGAACCCAACATACCTTGATCTGTCTACTAAATATCCTCCAAGCCGTTCCTTCTGAAACATTGTAGAAAATAATTTATAGCGAAAATTCCATGGTGTCTCAAATGTAGCAGCGAAACCTCGAGACCTTGAGCTCTGATACCATATGTTAAGAACCAAATATCAATATATCATAGAAAAACCTCAGAAAAAATATTCAATGCCTTGAAAAAGAGACAATTTTAGATAATAAGCCTCTTCGAGGGGGCAACCTCCTTTTACCCCACTTAAATGTTCAAGTACAAGATGATTCAAAATGAAAATGTCTCCTTGGTATATATAGGAGACTAAGGGGTATAATTACAACTAATGGCCTAAAGCCAACATAAATAAAATAACATTAATAATATAATATGCCCTAATTAAGGGGTAATGAGTCAATATTAGGGATTAACAACAATAATCAAGTTCTTCATCCATTAATAAAAACATTGAAACTAATAATTCACTCAACAAAATATAATCTGAACAATAACACACCATGAATCAAAGAATCAATCAATTTACTGAATTCATTGGTCTAAGAAATAGTAATTTAATCTGTGAAAAAAATAAATGAATTAATCTCTTAATGATTAATTAATCTACTGGAAAATAACAACGATCTACTAAATATCTAAGAATTCACAACAAATGTGAATTTAACGAAAGGGACAACAAATGTGAATTTAACGAAAGGAACAACAAATGTGAATTTAAATGAGAGGAATACATGGGCAATAAATTAACAACAATTGGAAATGGAATGACAATCGATAATATTCAAATGGAACATCTATTATCTGCAAATGAATAGCATAATCAATTCATAAAAGAATCAACACATTGACGAGTTTATCCTAACTGTTAAGGGAAATTCAAATCATAGAACTAAAACATAATTGATAAGATTACACATGAGATAGTAGCTCATGTTGACTGGGTCCACGGCCTTCAGAAGATACTGCTACAAAAAAATCAGTATGCAGAAATGATCAAGACTCTTGAATCTTTCATTAATTCCATAATTGATCGATCCTTTACAATGGATTGTTGTACACAATGTTTTGGTTAAATTCCTTCCCTCTTTTCTCTATTGTTCACTATCCTTTATATATTACAATGAAACAAGTAAATTAAGCTATCCTGAGGATCGAGAGATCCTCAAGATTTGTTTTACTATATATGAAGATTGCAATATGAAGAGTCAATCTTCCTTAGAATTGTTTTGTGCATGATTTATTCGATATTCAATGGCCCATTCATATTCATGATCTTCTTAACTATCTTTAGTTAACAACAATTGTCCATTTCTGCATAAAATCAAAACAATTCAAACCAAAGTTTAGAAATAATCTAATATCATTTAATAATATTTACTAAAGAATTTTTAATCATTTTCTTCCCTAATTACTTCAAATTAATAGAAAAGTAATCAAAGAATATATCACAAATTAGAGTGACAAGGAGAATATTTATACCTTTTTCTCAACTCAACAATTGCCTCCTTACATATTGCTTAAATACCTCCTTGTGAGTATTTTTTCACTAGAATACATAAGGCAGATGGTGAACTCAGATGAATTCCACTTTGTTGCAACAAAGAAGAAACAACAACTCATAATCCATACTCAAATTGTCCCTTTCATCTGCAACAATAGATCAACGGGAGAAGACGAAGATAACCTCTTGAAATAGATGAGGTTTAATCAGAGTTTCACTTGGTCTTATGACCCATTTGGTGTCATCTCAGAACTTAGAGTTAAACAAAGGAGCACTCCTTATGCTCATAAAGAGGAACCAGAAGTGGAGAAGTATATGAACCAAACAGAATGGAAAGAAAACACATTGCTAAAAAGAAAGGAACATCCTACCCTTGTCACTGCTTCACATACAAACACACCTCAAAAGAAAATAGAGAAGAGGGAAAGAAAAGAGGTTTCTCCTTCAATCACAGAGGTATTAGCCGAGGACTTCCAATTTTATAGAAAGAGGGCTAAGACCAGTCATGGACCATACTTTCTCAAGGAATGAGAAATGAAGTCCACCATAGTCATGGAGGGACCACACTCTTCATCCTATTTAGACAATCGGTTCATAGTGTCTACATCATCACCATCATCTCAAATACAAACAGACACTACTTTGACAGCCGAATCATTTCATGAGCAAACAGAGTCAAATATTTTTGACAAATACAAATAGATAAAGAAAAGAAATGAGCTCCTCAACAACATCACCTATGATTATTTCTGGAAGTAGACCTCCACTGATTAACACAAGATGTTGTTATTAATTGACATAGAGAGAGGAAGAATTCAAAGGGCATTCTTTCAAGCACAAGTTCCTCATCATAAAATAGCTTCATACTATAAGAAGACTGCCTTTGATTTTGATGTAAAGGACATCCATCTAGTATACCATATGGATATGCATAGGAAGAAAAGAGAGATGATATTCTCTACCTTGAAAAACACCTCAATGACTGATTCAAAGTTGCAGGTGTCCCTGAACAACATTCAGTCCCAATTGAAGCTGGAGAAAATCTCTTCTTTGGCTAAGGACAACAAAAACAAATCATTAGAAGAATTGTTGTTGAAGATTGGGTATGACCCAACAAATGTCAAAGAAGCAGAGGAATTAGTAAAAAATAAGAATGTTGATATAGAATCTCTGAGAAAGAAGATGAAGCTTCCAGGTACAGAAGATTCAAAAGCCAAAGAAGTGGCTAATACTAAAGGCCACAAAGAAGAATTGTTGAAGCTTATCATGGAACATAATGAACATATAAGAAAAATGGAAGAAGAAATGGATAAAATGATAAAGGAAAAGGAAAAAAATGTGCAAATGTCCATGATCCCAGTGAAGGCAGTCCCTTTGAAAGGAATTAGAACAACAGAAGCATCCAGATCAACAAAAATTCCATCAGCAATCCCTGTACAAGTTTTAGATGCAACTGACAAACTTGAAAAATACATGGAATACATGTCCATTCAAGGGGAAGAGATCAAGAAAATACAGGAAGAGGTAAAGAACATGCAGGAGTGGAAGTCAATGTTCCAATCCAGTCACCAGGAAGAGATTCATAAGTATCAAATCCTTAGTCAACAACTACAACAACTACAGAAAGAGATTGTCATGGAAAAAACCTTAGCCCAAGCTAAGGAAAATATTTGGGTAGATATCATCAAGTCAATGTTAGAAATTTGGCCATCTATACAGATCATATTTGAGAAACATGAATTAGTACAAAAGGCTAGAGGAGAAATTGAGACCATCAAGGAAGAGTTAAGAGAAAGACCCACAAAGGCCAGTGAACTTATCAAATTTCTGAAATCCAAAAACAAGGAGTTAGAAGAACTAGAAATTGAGGACAAAACATATACCATCCATGAGATCAAGAAGGTCCTGACCAAAAAATGATTGATGTTGCAACTAGAAGAGAAGTCCCAAGTGATGGACATAGGTGTGCAAATATTTTTCAGTAAGTTTGAAGTGATACATAAGAAAGGTCTCCCTAGATTATTAGTACTAAATGACGAATTGATAACTCTGTCTAATTACAAACATAAAATGATTGCAGTGGAAAAGGACAGTTCAAATTTTTTAGGGATATGGGGAAGCATTACTGGTAAATATTTCCTGGAGACACTACAATTGAACTTGAGTATTCAACATGAGATTAAGAATATCTTCATCACTAAGCCTATTTTTTCCATGTATACTGAAATAGATGAGATATACATGAAGTTACTCAAGATTTCCATCCTAGGTAAAAATAGATGGGAAGATCTATGTGCCTTACTTGAGTAGATACAATTTTGGTGTTCTAGTCAGGATGGAACAACCAATCAAATTCAAAGAGATGAGTCACCAACCACTTCCACCAAATCAACACAAAGGATCCAAGCAAATCAACAAATCTCTATATTTTGTATTTTAGAGATCTAGTTAGTTAGATATTCCTCCATAATATCCTAGTCATTTATGACAAGATCTTATGTAAATAGTTTTATAAATACTTCTCCCTTTGAAGTATTGAGGGTTGATTTTTGCACCCAGGAACTATTGTGTAATTTTTCAAAGGATCGACCAGTAATAAAAGAGGCTTATTCATAGGATTTTTGTGTCATATTGTTGGTGATGTCTTTCTCTCTTTGTTAAATGTTTTCTTATTCTTTGTAATCATTTCATGTATGTCAAATTCTAATCATTAAAAGAAAGTCAAAAGAACAATTTTTTTTCATATACTCAGTCTCTGGTTTTTTGATGATCTGTATGTTTTCATTTGAAACTGAGTGAAGGAATTCTTAACTGCTCCTCTGCTTAGTGGAATTTCCCGTCTTGTTCTCTCTTATTCATCCTATTTAATCTGAATAGATCCAACTATTTTACTACCCTTCCATGTGAAGAAAAACTTATAAAAATTTGAATATGATCCTCATCTTTAAATACAGACCCCATAGCCCAATGGAAAATTAAGCATTCTTTCAGCGAATTATTACAAACAAACAAACAAAATTCAAACTTTCATAACTAGCCTAACACTTAAAACCCAAACAAATCTAAATATCATAGGGATATCCCTCTCTGGAGCTGGCAGGGCTAGATACCAACTTCCAAAGTGGTTTGTTAGTTACCTCTGGCAATTTCTTCTACAACCTATGGAAATTAGAGAGTGATAAAAAGGGTCATCATTATTGGAAAGAAATGGTTAATAAAATCCTTAGACTAGGATTATATTGGCCCACTATATTTGTTGATGTGTACAAGAAGGTTTCCAACTGTCATGAGTGTTAGATGTTTGAAGGGAATAAAAAGTTGCTACCTTTACCCTTGAAGCCCATTTCTGTAGAAGATATCTTTCAGTAGTGAGGCTTGGATTTTATAGGAGAAGTACATCCTTCATCCTCAACTCAACATAGATGGATGTTAATATCTACATACTATTTTACAAAGTGTATAGAGGTATTTCCCACTCGTAAAGAGACTGATTCAGTCATCATTCAATTTTTGGAAGGTAATAATATCTCAAAGTTTGGTTAGCTAGTTCATGTCCATCAGATGAGAGAAGAGGTATACAAAAATGCTCAATTGTACCAAGAGAAAATGAGGAAGGTATTTGACAGGAGAACTAAGGCTGATGATTTTTATATTGATGACTTGGTGTTAAAGTGGGATGCAAGAAATCAAGACAAGGGAAAACATGATAAATTTGAAAACCTCTGGAAGGGACCATACAAGGTTGCAACATATCATGGGAGCAATGCATTTTTATTGCAATAACATAATGGAGAATACATCAGTGGAGGGCCTATTAATGGAAGGTTTCTCAAACATTATTTCACTTGAAGCAATTTGATCTTCCACTTCATTTTAAATATCCATTTATTTTAAGTATTGCAAGTTTGGGTAGCATTCAACACAATTTGAAGCCTAGAGAGAAGACCCTAAGGTTTTGGTGGGTGTTACCAAGTGTTCTCTTTATGTAGTTCAGTTTTAAAATTTATGATCATTTGTATAAATTCAAGTCATTTTTTGAGTCAAGTAGTTACTCAATAAAGGCCCAATGGACTAGGCTACTAGTCTGCTTTATATTTGGCACCTCACATAGAGTATACCATCCCCATTGGAGCCAGTGTTAGTGTCCTATAAATAGGTTATTAGAGTATGAATTCATTGTGTAGTGTAGGGTCTCATAAAGACCATGTTTTAGGTTTCATAAATACCATTCTTAGGTGAAAATTGTTTTCATGAGTCAATGGGTTTTGTGGTTAATAAAATGTTTAGATAGGATCTCACAATGAAGTTTGAGTCATGAGTCATGTGCTTTTAGTGTCAAAATGGTTATGTATTGTCATGTCATCAAAACCTGATTATGAGAGGTCATGTGGTAAATCATAATTTAAGTTAGAGTCAGTCTTGTCATGATTCAACAAATCTCATGAGCTCAGATCCAACTAAAGGCATGTGGCATCATCAAACAGTTGGAGTGTTGCACAATATCCAAAATGTTGTTCATTTGGGTATTGAAGTACAAAAAGAGAATGATTGGTTCAAGTGGTGGTTTAAATGTATAGTGGCTTTCAAATTCATCATCTTGCATGTAGAAAACTCATCGGATACCATTTTTCTAATCTACAAATTCGCATAACCCCTCATTCAGTTTGTTGTGCACGAGTTGTAGGGGATGTTTCTTATATCATTGCACACCACTACATCCTTTACTCTTGCACCCCTTAATCACTGGTTATATCTACTAATTGGTTTTTAAAAGGAAAACCTTTTTTATGAATCTAAAGACTCAATCTTTTAACTTAAACATAGATATTTTTCCTTGCAAGATTAAACCCTAGTTTGCTATTCGTTGAGCATCTGCAATTGTTGTTCTTTTACCCTACACATATTATTTCCAGTTCATTCCCACAGGTAAGAGACATACATCAACATCATTGTGACTCCAAAAGGAAGGAGGAGGACTACAAAGTGTGGTGAGATTGTTAGATTTGAGCCTCAAGACCTAATGCTAGTCATGGTTTCTTTTGGACAAGTGGGCTGCATAAGATTTTGTGAGAAGCTTTAGGGGTACAATGTTAGGGTCCTAACCAGCACATAGGTAGAACAATATATTCGGATGTAATAAAGGTCAATATTAATAAGGCCTTTAAATAAAATAGAATAAGGCAGATGTATGAATACCTAATAGAAGCTTTCACTCCTAGAAGGATCTTCCTCTAGATGCTTATTTTTAGTATAAATAGGATTCAAGGGTCAGAGAAACCTAGCTTGGATATTATTGTAATAGAGCTCTTCTCAAATGGAGGTTTCCCCCTTGAAGAGGTCCGTGAACATTTCTTTCAGATTCAAAGTGCTATTTATGTTGTTATTCTTATATCATTTTAGTATTATTGTGGTGAATGTTATGGTTATATTGTTGGTATTATGTTATTACTAGCATTTTATTTCGATTCTTCATACATTTTATATTTGGTATATTACAAGTGGTATTAGAGCACTTTCCTTGGCAGAAAGTGTGGATTAATTTTTTTTTCCAGGGTAGAGACGTATTCTGACATTTTTAAGCCACAGAGATCTGTCGTTACACGCATAAACCTACGGTTGAGGTATTCATACATGTAGGAAATACAAGTGGTACTTAAGCGCACATCTGTTGACCACCCTTGTAACCCCTGTTGGTACCCCTTCGAGTGGTAGCACATCAGAAAACACCTGTGTATGGATTGGCCTAGATTACCTGAAGCCCTCTTTAGATAAACTGATCAGCTGCCTGACTGCTATAGTGTCACCAAGAACAACACTTGGGAAGATACTCTTTAGTATCTAGGTAGTTGGGTAGTACGGATAAGGCTACGATCTATCCTCCTTAGTTAGTGCCATGAGATATTGGGTCGAGTACTACTATTGGACCCTGCATGTATATCAGAGAGCTATAGCACAGGGCAAACCCTTGTCCGTAGAACCCTTGAATACTTAACCCTTGGGGACATAAACATAAACAAATTAAAATAGACAAGATCTATTGTTGCGCAACTATGTTTGGGTTGCCAAGTAAATACACATTTCTTTCTGGTTAAGAATTTGGGAATTTACTCTCTGCAGTATTCTTTAGACCGGAGTATAACTCCGCAGGTGTAAAAAAAAAAGTCTTGAAGTTTTTTCACCATTATTTGAGACCTATTCCATTGGATTCATCTCTTCTCCCTTGTCACATTCATCCATATCATTTTTTTAGAAAAAAATTTTGACCCTGCCCATCCCTTTTCAGTTCCCCCATCCTCATGGACCATACCTGTAGCCAAGACTTGGAAGCTCGCTTCAACACCTTGCAATCTGGTCTCATCGAGACCCAACAAGAAGTGAAACAACTTAGTGCCAATGTTATCGCCATCAATACAACCATGCAGTCCTCAATGGAGGAAATCAAACAAGACCTCACCACCCAACTTGAATCGGTCTTTTTGGCACTTTGCACCAAATTGCATATCCCTACATATAACCCTTCCTCTTCCTCACCTCCACATAATGAAGGTGACCAATCCTCTCATTCCCATAAATTTCAGAACCATCACTTTCAACGTGACCTATGCCTTCCACGAGTGGATGTGACCAAATTTGATGGCTCAGACCCTATTGGTTAAGTAACCCAAATGGAACATTATTTCTCTTTATATGAAATTATAGATGACTTGGAAAAACTTCGCTATGGTGTTCTCCATTTAGATCATGAACGTTGGCAATGGTGGCAATGGAGAAAAACTTCTCGTCAAGGGTATATTTCTTGGACACACTTTGTGGAAGAGCTTTATGAACTCTTTGACACTGACACCAACCATTTGGGTTGTTTGACAAGGTTGAGACAATTAGGAATAATGGAAAACTTTATAGCTACCTTTGATTGCCTGGATTTTAGAACAAAGGGCATGTCTGATGCCTTTTTTCGAGAGTGTTTTATCAGCGGCCTCAAGGATGATATTTGGGCCCATGTCTTCATGGCTCGGCCTCAGAGTTGGGTGGAGGCTACTAAAAGATATAAAGAAACACAACATGTTGTATCTTCTCAAAACTGAAAACCCTCCTTTACCCCTCGCCCTAAACCAGTAAATCCCACTACTCCCTCTGCTCCACTAAAGATCCAAAAATTGACCAGGGATGAAATGGTTGAATCCCAACTCAAAGGCCTTTATTATAACTGTGATGAAAAATATTTCCCGGGCCACAAGTGTAAAGAACAAAAGATTTTTATGGCCATCTCCAAGGATATTTCATAAGAGGATGTAGAAACTCCCTTTGTGTCTGAGTCACCTGAATCCATTGACATAACCCCTCCCTCAGACCCTCCCGAAGTAGAACTGATCATTTCCCTCAATGCTCTCACTGGCTTCTCCACTCCCCAAAACCTCAAGCTAATCGGTCACATCAAGCATCAAAAGGTCATGATTTTGGTTGATAGTGGTAGCACCCATAATTTTATTCATCGCTGCATTGCCCAAGAAAATCATTACTACATCCATGCTGTCAATAATTTCCAAATCATGATTTACAATGGTGGTTCCATGAAATGTGGAGGGCATTGTGAAAATGTATGTCTCCAAATTGGTGCCTACCACCTAAAATCCCATATGTTTTCTATCAACATGGGAGTTTGTGACATTGTGTTGGGTGCAGACTGGATAAGTACTTTGGGTCTCATTCTCATGGATTTTAAAGACTTAACCATGCAATTTGACCATGAGGGCCACCAATATAAGTTCCAAGGAATCACTGCCAGTTCACCTGAGATCATTAGTTCCCATCACATGGAAAAGATACTCAAAAAGGGTCATTCTGGTGTTATCACCCAACTCCATGCCATACAAGAAACAAATACACCCTCGGTACCGTAAGACCTCCAAGCCATCCTTTCTAAACATCAATTGGTCTTTTCCACTCCTCAAGGCCTCCCTCCTTCCCATGGTGTTCATGTTCATTCCATTCCCCTTGTACCCAAAAGCCTTCCTCCCAACATCCATCCGTATCGTCACCCTTTTTCCCAAAAAAATGAAATTGAGAAAATGGTCCAAGAACTCCTTAATGCAGGCATTATCCACCCTAGTACGAGCCCATACTCATCTCCTATGGTCATGGTCCTGAAGAAAGAAGGTTCTTGCCAAATGTGTCATGACTTCCATGCGCTCAACAAACTTACCATCAAAGACAAATTCCCCATTCCTGTCATTGATGACTTCTTGTATGAATTGAGTGGCACCCAATTCTTCACTAAAATGGATCTTCGTTTAGGCTACAATTAGATACATATGAAAGAGGTAGACATTCCCAAGACTGCCTTTAGAACTCATGAGGGCCACTATGAGTTTTTGGTCATGCCCTTTGTCTTGTGTAATGCCCCCTCCACCTTCCAAAACCTCATGAATCATGTATTTCATCCTTTCCTCCACCATTTTGTGTTAGTTTTCTTTGATGATATCCTCATCTATAGAAAAACTTGGACAAACCATCTTTCTCATGTGGATCGAGTTCTCCATGTACTCTCCCAACACCAACTTTTCTTGAAACAGTCTAAATGTTCTTTTGGCACCTCAGAAGTAGAATACTTGGGTCATATGGTTGGCAAAGATGGCGTCAGGGTGGAGCCTAAAAATATTGAATCTATGCAAGAATAGCCTCACCCAAAGACTCTTAAGAGATTGCATGGATTTCTAGGCTTAACATGGCATTATCGCAAGTTTGTTAAGAATTATGGGAAGATTGCAACACCTCTCACTACTCTCCTAAAAAAGAACTCTTTCACTTGGACTCTAGCTTCTGCTCAAGCTTTTCAAACCTTGAAGATGGCCATGTGCACCACTCCAGTCCTCCCCCTTACCAATTTCACAAAGACATTTGTGCTGGAATGTGATGCCTCAGGGAAAGGAATTGGTGCTTTCCTTATGCAAGAGGGTCGACCTTTGGCCTTTACCAGTAAGCAACTATTTGAAAGAAATCTGGGCAAATCCATCTATGAAAAGGAAATGTTGTCTATTCTACACGTCATGGATCTGTGGCGTCCTTATCTATTGGGGTAATGTTTCCAAATTAAGACAGACCATCAAAGCCTCAAGTATTTTCTAGAACAACGCATTTCCTCCCCAGAACAACAAAAATGGGTGACTAAACTCTTTGGATATGATTATGAGATCATTTATAAGAAAGGCAAAGACAATGTGGTTGTGGATGCACTTTCATGAAAATATGAAGATGAAGGATCCCTTTTGTCTCTTTCATTCATTGTACCAGATTGGCTCCAAGTTTTTCACCAAGAATGGCTACAAGATTCCAATAGTTTGCAGTTGATCCACCAATTTCAGTCCAATGCTCTAGCTTCCCCAGGGTACTCTTGGCTCCATGAGGAAATTTGATACAAAGGCCATTTGTATTTAAGACAATGTCGTTGTGGATGCACTTTCATGAAAATATGAAGATGAAGGATCCCTTTTTTCTCTTTCATTCATTGTACCAGATTGGCTCCAAGTTTTTCACCAAGAATGGCTACAAGATTCCAATAGTTCGCAGTTGATCCACCAATTTCAGTCCAATGCTCTAGCTTCCCCAGGGTACTCTTGGCTCCATGAGGAAATTTGATACAAAGGCCATTTATATTTAAGTAAACAATCAAAGCTTAAATCCACAGTACTTTCTGAGCTTCATGCTACACCCACAATAGGGCACTCTGGGTTCACCAAAACCTATGACAGGGTCAAACGTTCCTTTTTCTGGGATGGTGTGAAATAGGACATTCATAATTTTGTAGTTGAATGTGATGTGTGTCAACACAACAAGGGAGAAACAGTCGAATCATCAGGCACACTACAACCACTCCCGATTCCACATGCTATTTGGAAGGATATCTCTATGGATTTTATTACCGACTTACCCAAATTGGGAAACAAATCCGTCATCATGGTGGTTGTTGATCACCTTTCCAAGTATGCTCATTTCCACACCCTTCAACACCCGTTTACAACATCCACAGTGGCTCAAATCTTCACGGATCAGGTCTTCAAGATTCATGGCATGCCGCACTCTATTTTTTCTAATCGCGACCCAACTTTTACAAGCAATTTTTGGCAAGAACTGTTCAAGATACAAGGAACCGAATTGCATCTCATCACAACTTATCATCCCCAGACTGATGGCCAAACGGAAGTTGTCAACAAGTGTTTGGAAACATATTTGAGGTGTTTTTCCTCGTAAAATCAAAATCAGTGGGCTCAATGGTTACCCCTAGCTGAATGGTGGTACAACACTTCATACCATACAACTACACACATGACTCCTTTTGAAGTGGTATATGGATAGAAGGCACCTTCAGTTCTCTCATACTTACCAGGTGCCTCGAAGGTCCAAGTGGTTGACCTAACACTTACAACTCAAGAGGCTATTCTTCGTACCCTCAAAGAGAATTTGGTCATGGCACAGAATCACATGAAGCAACAGGAAGATCAAGGTCGCTCTGAACATCAATTTGCAGAAGGGGATTAGGTGTTTCTTCGACTGCAACCTTACAAAAAAACTTCCCTCAAGGCCGAGCATTGTCAGAAGCTAGTGCCCAAATTTTATGGTCCTTATACTGTGCTTAAGCATGTGGGACAAGTCACCTATCAGTTAGCTTTGCCTAGCCATTCAAAGCTACATCCTATTTTTCATGTTTCATGCTTAAAGAAGGTGATTGGAGCTAAGTGCCAAATTCAAACCAACCTTCCATAGTTAGCTAAAGAAGGATCCATTTGGCTATAGATAGAAGCCGTTTTGGACCAGCGTGAGCATCGCCTATGTCAGAGAACCATAAAGGAAGTGCTAGTCTAGTGGAAAGATACAACTCCAGTAGACACCACTTGGGAAACAACTACCATTCTGCAACAATTTTCTCATCTCAAGCCTTGAGGAAAAGGTTGTTTTTAAGGGGGCGAACATGTTAGGGTCCTAACCCGCACATAGGTAGAACAATATATTCAGATGTAATAAAGGTCAATATTAATAAGGCCTTTCAATAAAATAGAATAAGGCAGATGTAAGAATAACTAATAGAATCTTTCACTTCTAGAAGGATCTTCCTCTAGATGCTTCTTTTTAGTATAAATAGGAGTCAAGGGTATGAGAATCTGTTGGCAACCAATTCACATTTTTATACTGTCCTTATAAGCTGCCTTCACCATTTCTTTGAAAACCTTGATTTTTTTTGCAATTCTCGAATAAAACGACACTATTATTTTTGCGCTATGTGCACACTTAATTTTGTTCTTGTTTTCACGACTGCAAGCGTGAAAACCTGGTTTTCAAAGTCACATTAAAATCGTCACTGAATTGTTGCAATCTTCCTTGTCGATATGCCCATTTTGTTTCCAATTTACTCATCGTTATACAGTTGGCAAGACCCCTTGACCTGTACTCATTTGGCATTCTTTGATTGATTATACAGTTTCTCTTCATGAGTGATTGAGTTTGTGATGCATTAGTGTTCTTTGATCGGGTCACTTGATCATTGGTTTCATGAAAACACATTGGTGTTATGGTTAAACTCTTGGTATAAATCATTCTATACAACACATGTCACATAATTAAACCCCTGGTATTGGTTTCGATTCATTTGTTTGGTTTTGAAACTATAACTATTGCTCGCGTGAATGTTTAATCCACTTACCATTGATTTCATTGGTTGATTGAATGGAATAATTGTTAACCTATACAATAGTGGGTTGAATAGCTATTTGCGCCGACGATTGTACTGTAGATATGACTATTTTGCATGTAATGAACTAGCTCCACCACCTTCGCACGATATGTCATTAATGTCTTCCCCTATCCTTGTTTCACCTTTGCTATTTTCGGATAAGCTTGTGAACGTCCTGCCCCTGTGTATGTTGTGACTCAAACCTTGGCTCATTCACATCGCTCACCGTGTGCTCCTATCTATGGCACTGGTGGTGCGAATAGAGATGAATGGTAGTCAAGCTCTGTTACTGTTCGATAATTCCCATAAGGATTTAGAGGATAGTGGTTGGCTCACATTTGTATAGAGGTTCAAGGGTTTCAATCTGTTTGTTGCACAATAATTCACCCTTACCTTTGATGGGTGTAGGGCTAAAGTAGGTGACATTCAACTTGAACTCAATGAAGAATTCATAAGCTCTGCCACAGGACTAGCAACCATAGGCTAGCGATGGTTTAAAAACTCTAAAGTTGATGAGGTGTCGTGGCCTTTGCTATTTGTATCATGAAAGGTCACATCCTGTGACAAAGGTATGCCTATTTCCACACTTAAACCCAGGTGGCACGATCTTTTGATAATGGTTAAACAATTTGTGACCTGTGAGGGTTGGTATGGATTGGTTTTTCTTTATCACCTTCGACTGTTGATGAATTTCATGGGCTATCCATTGAACATGCCATTTTACTTCCTACGTAGTCTTTACAAAATGGATAAGAGGTTCAAATGCGAGAAGGCTGATAGCATATTGTTTCACCATGGCTTGGTTAGACTCATCGTCGTTCACCATTTAAACCTTCACGTCGATAATTGACAAGATTTTCTCTCTCGAAATGGCTTTGTTGATTCAGATTCTGTCCAAATCGACAAGTCTATGGTCAGTGAGACTATGGTCAGGCCAATCGTGCCATTCCATGTCCTTCTGCCCTCTCCCAAACCCTCGGTTGGCCTTGATATCGACCTACCGGACATCATAACAGACAAAGTGGAGGTTGTAAAGAAGCCTGTAAGTAATAAAGTCAAGGGTAACCCTACTGTCCACAACAAGGGTAAAAATAATGATCGATTGATATCGATACTTTCTCAGAATAAACCTAAGCCAAACCTTGATCAAAAGCCCATAGTTTTGAGTGAGGACTCGGACTCCGATATTGAGCACTTCCTAGCTGAAGAGTATCCCTATTCCCAAGGCCTATGCTCCGAGCCACCCTATGACTATGTTTCTAATTTTCCCCCATGCCTAAAGAACAATCCTAACTACCCAGGGATCAAGCTTCATAATGAAACCCTCGGTGATTTAAACAAACCCTCGCCTGCAATTTCAAAGCCCGAACAGACATCATGTATGCAATGTAATGTGTGCCTTGAGCGCTACTACGTCGACATTCCCTTATTAGAATCGAAGATCAAATCTTTAGAGAACCAAGTTACAGTGTTGTCGAGAGAAGGGGGAAGGCTTCAAGATAATGACAAGAACCAGAAAACCACTGGTTCGATCATTTTTAGGAATGTCGAATCGACAACAGCCTTTGTCAATTCCAAATTATCATGACCGAGTTGTTTTCTTATTATCCAGGTATGAATTTCAATATCAATTTCGTTTTATGAATTGCTTGGATTAATATAATGAATTGGTTTTGGGTTTCGATTAGTTCTGTTCATTATTCGAAATGATTCTTTCATAGTTTGATTGTCAAAAACGGTTATGTTATGGATCCTGTACACTAGATTTTTTCTTCTAAAATCAAATGTAGTTATGATTTTGGTATGCGATTTTGTCGTGCCCAGCCTAGTAGAAGCAATTGATTGGTTTTGACTTGGTATGGTTCACCTTAGAAAAATTATTTTGGTTTGAATTAATGTGATCAATGGGATTTGTTTTCGTTTTGATGGAATCTGACCTGTATAAGATTTTTTTTGCTAAAATCAGAGCACGACTATGTTTTGATTTGGTATGATTTCATTGTGGTTGGATTCTATCGACTCTGATTTAGTTCTTATGGTTTGATTTTGGAACAATTTCATGGGTTTGAATTGGTATGATCCTCTATATGTGTTATGTGTCATTATTAGTGACTGGGTTGACAAATATGATGTAATCTAATGACACTGTTGACTTCGATTAGCCAGGAATGACTCTGTTTTGTATTGAATCGATATTTTCGTCTGGGTTCTAGTTACATTCGACATGTGCAAAAGATCTATTCGCTAAAATCGTGGAGTTGTGTTGATTCATAACGAATGTGTCAAGCACCAACTATTTCGATTCGTTTTGATTTGATTGCTGCATGTCTTGAGTCAGCACAATTGCCTGTATTGGGTTAGATTGATATCAAAAATAGATTTGATGCTTCTCTGTTGGTTTTGATTTTCAAAAACGATTTTGTCTCTGTTGAATTCATATGAAAACTCGGCTAATAGTTCATTTTGAAATTGATTCAAGTAATTATTTCGTTGACTGTCAATCGATTCTGTTCGCTTCTAATTGGCAATGACAAATGTTTGACAAATCCCATATATCCTGTTATCAACTGATTAATTCGTTTACGATTTCATTTGTTTCAATTTACATACAAGTTTTCATTTGGTTTGCAAATAGCATGGTCATTTATATATGTTAATATAGTTATATCAATTTGAAAAACAATCCTATTGATTTCGTTTGGATTCGACAATGATTTTGTTGATGGCTGAAGCAATTATTTTTGTCGATTTCAATTAGTTTATGAAAACGATTTCATTGTTGTCAAGTATCTAATGCGATTCTGTTTACCCGAAACTGTGATAACAAATGAAACATAGTACATGTATCTATGTAATCATTCGATTGATCATAATCTTGTTTGCTCTCAAATTAGCATAGCGGTTTTTGATTTGAATGATTTGTTGGTTTTCAAATATCAATTAGATACTTGTTTAATAGTATGAATCTAATTCTTTGAGTTTTGAATTGATTTTAATACGATTTTGTGTTCAATTTAGACCATCTATAGAATCGCAAGATTCTGTAGCTAGTCTTAGAAATTAGATTTTTATCAATTTTATCAATAAAATATCCTCTGATATTGTATATTCTTGTCCTTGTTAAGGTACATACGAATTGCAATGATCAATTTGGGCATGCTGTGACAATATAGGAGATATTTGTGTGATGTAGTTTTTATTTTTAAGTTGTTAGTTTGAGTTAGAAATAGGGACTTGGGATATTTTCCCAGATTTGTGGAAACTGTTTTGATAGCTCCCACAAGGATGTTTTACCCTGTGGGAGGTCTTTAAATACTTGTGAATTTTTTGTAAGAATCTCATCATCCTCACTATGGGAGAACTAGACTATGGATTTATGATACACACTGAGACGAAAGTTGATGTCTTGTAACAACTTTCACTTTCAATATATCAAACCTTTGTTTTAAGTTTCATTCATATCATTTTGCAGTCGATTATAGACTACTTTAGCTATCGTAATCTATTGCAGGTTGATGTGATTTGATTAATGTGTAATCTATATCTGATCTCTCTTATTTAAAAAATACAACAATTACTTTGTTTCAATTAATGAATCACAAATTTCTCTTCTTCATTAATTGAATCATTTTTTGTACAAATCCTTGCACACAAATTTATCTAATGTGATGATTTGCAGATTATAAGATTGTTGTAACTCTTATGTCTTGTTTGTTCTGTTATTGATATTCAAAAGAGCATTGTTGCTTACTGTTTAGTAGAGGTTGGCAGAGGATTGATGTGGGTTTCCCCTCATCGAACAGCTGAACTGGATTCTTTACATGGGACAAATTGGAAAGCGTTATCACATGTTAGCTTATTAGTGTTATTTAAGTAGTTTAGATAGATATATGTATAGTTTAGATTTGTAGTTAGAGTTAGTGTTTTAGTTGCTTAGCTTAGATAGTTAGTTTTTATTCTATTTCTTTATCATAAAACTATAAAATCAAAAAACAGTTTCGCTGTCTTAGGACAGTTTGCAATTGATTTTTTGCAGGTTTTCTTCTAAATCTGTAATTTATAAATATTGTACATTTGTGATTAAGATTTGATTCAGTTGATAGTTGAATGTTAAATTTCATAGAATTATTATAGTATTAGATAGTAAATTGTATATATAATAGTTTAGATTTGTTTATTAGTTTGTTTTAATTGTTATTTTTCATTTAGATTAGTTAATTTAGAGTAGTTTTCTTTTTTTTGTTTTCTTAGGACTTAGATCAGCTAACGAAGTCGCTAAACCCATTAGGGTGGGTTATCACAAACGACTTGGGTTATTTAGACAACCCCGGACTGGATCCACTCTCCCAGTTGGCGAGCGTTCATTTTCACCCATCAACAGAACCCTAGCTTGGATATTATTGTAATAGAGCTCTGCTCAATTGGAAGTTGGCCCCTCGAAGAGGCCCGTGCACATTGCTTTCAGATTCAAGGTGCCATTTCTATTGTTATTCTTATATCATTTCAGTGTTATTGTGGTGAATGTTCTGGTTATATTGATGTTATTCTACCATTACTAGCATTTTATTCTGGTTCTGCATACATTTTATATCTAGTATATTACATATAACATGCAGGTGGAAAAAGAGTTTTCATTGAACTTCAATAGCATTGAAGCTAGGGTGGGAAACATGAAAATTTTGGTTTCTTAAGACACCATAGTTTCTACAATAGAGATCCTTGCTCGTGGAGAGAAACGATTCAAACGTATGCAACTAGATTTGTCTTGTTATCATGAATTTTTAAAGCATGAGTTTAGAGATACATATTTTGGAGCCACCATACTCGGAGAACTTCTATTAGAAAGTCATAGAAACTTGTTGAGGGTAATTCAAAGTTTTTCAGATGCGAGGGAAGGTTCACTATGGTTTACCAATATCATATCAGGCTCTTGTTGGGTATGTGTTATATTATTTGCATGTGTGTGTGTTGGCATGTCATATTCGACAACTGCATATGACGATCCCAACTTTGCGGTTTTTTCTATTTCGACAGATTTTTCTATTTTTAGTAGTTTTCTAAATTAATCTCGGATTAATGGATTAGGGTTTGATAGCTACAGACTACCTAAAATATTGTATATATTGTATGGTGAATGGTGAAATTAATACAATGAAGAGTTGAAAGGTGTGGCACCAAGGAAGGCTAGTTTTCTTCTCATTAAGGGTTTCCAATGTAAATACCTGTGTACTATGTGTATGAGCCATTGATTAATTTTTCTTTTCTTAAGAATATATATGCATTGCTTTACTTCACATGTTTAAAAATTACAACTCTTAGTGCATTTCACTAGTAGGAAACCCTTGAATCTACCCTATTACATCTACAAAATCCTAGGGAAGATGGTTGGTAGAGTGAAACTAAGGAAATACCAGGTGGAACCCAACCTCTTCCATTTTTCATTGATAAAGTTGTCGGTTTTAGAAGAACTCATAAATATGAATCAAGATTGGGAGACTTTTATTGGATTACTAAGAGGGGGGTGAATCAATAATAGAGAAATATTATCCTTTTTATCCAAAGATTCAAGTGTTATATCAATGTAGCATTATCATCCAATAGTTACAAAGTAAATAAAAAATAAACAAATGAGAAATCACACACATACACAATACACCAATGTTTTTACGTGGAAACCCAAAGTGGGAGAAAACCACATAATGTTTTTTCTTATATGTCTTGAAGAATTGCATTCATTGGAAGCACTAACTTCCTTTGTTTTCCAGCTACAACTAGAAGGAGGCTCCAACCCCCTATTTTCTCAGGCTACAACCTCAGGGAAGCTCCAACTTCCCAATTCTTTGGATACAACTAGAACGAGGCTACAACCCCCTAATTTCTCTGGCTACAACCGAAAGGTGGCTAAAACCACCTATCTGTGTCCCATCCAACTGCCCTGAAATATAAATGCCAAATGTAAACATCCTATCACTGTCACTGAATCAACCACTATCACTATCAACCTGTCAATTTCAACCCATACCAATAACCTATAAAAATATGTACCAATCAACCTGCACCAAACAAACTGTACCAATAACCTGAACTAACATGTACCATGCATCAACCATGCATCAACCTTGAATCGTCAAGATGTACCAACATCATCAACTATACACCTCATGTATGCGCCAACTCATCAACTATACACCTCATGGATGTGCCAACTCATCAACTAATTGTCTCAACCATTTACCCAACATGTGCCTCAACCATATACCAAAGACATACACCAATATAACCATCAAAAGTTATCCAACAATTCATCACTCTATTCATAAACCAAATACCATAAACCCTTACATAAAACCATGTTCCACAAACTCACTGTTATGTAGCCTCAAGCCAAACCAACAACTTCAACAACACATCACAACCAAAATACCAATACCCATATGCCAGATACCAACAACAAAATACCAACTATATCCCTCAACAAATCTGATATATGCAGTAGTACTAAACATCCAATACCATCTCAAGAGATAAACCCTAGCTCATAGAACATACCTCAAACAAGATGTGCCATATCTCTCATAAATAGACCCCAACCATGTTGTTTCTGTGGTTTTTCTACCGCACTTTTTCTACTGCTCATTTTCTACCACACTTTTTCTGTCGCAATTTTTCTATTGCGATTTTACTGTCGCACGTTTTCTACCATGATTTTTTTGCTGCACTTTTTCTGCCGCTATTTTTCTACTGTGATTTTTCTGTTATACTTTTTCTTCCACGATTTTCCTGCCGCACTTTTTCTTCCGCATTTTTCTTGCCAGACTTTTCCTGTTGCGCTTTTTCTGCTGCACTTTTCTTGCTGCACTTTTCCTACCACACTTTTTCTGTTGCAATTTTTCTCTATCAATAATACCTACCCAAATAACCTTTCACAAAAATAGATATTCAATGATATTCAAGTGTGATTAAATGAGAGAGCCTTGCCTCTTATTTATACTTTCATGTAGCATCACATTTTCCTTATTTTAGGGAGTTCTCCATTTAATTTATTATTTAAATAATTTATTTTGCAAACACTTTACTTTTGGGGGCTTCTATATGACTCATGAGGGTTATTCAACTTCATATGGCCATAAATCTCTAATCGTGAGGAGTTCTGTGATGTTCCACATACCACCAGCAATGACATGTTCAACATTATCCATCTATGATAGTTTCACTGAAAAATTCACTGAGCTTCATCTCAGTATTCCACAATTAAAAATGTGTTCTCTAACAATACTTCTAGTATACTTCAATCCACAAAGCGTCTTCTGGTGATGGATTTCACCATAATGGGACCACTTTGGAGTTCATCCATTTGTACTTCTTATCAACTATGAAAAGACAATAATGAGCCATATTTACATAAAAAAAACTTGGGTCCATTACCCAAACCTTTGTGCTACCGGGATTTCTTCAAGGATTGACATCAATGACAACCAACCTTAATCAACAATATCCCCCTTTGGAATTGATGCCAACACTCTGATTCAATACTTAAATCATATCACTCATGATCCCCTAGAACCATGCCCCTCTGCTCTTCATCTCTGTGACCGTTTATCCCCTTAGAACCATGCCTCTGTCCTCTGCATCTGATAAATATCTCCTCCTTTGTCATCAATGGAAAATGTATCTTTCCATCTGGGGTTGCTCCTCTTGACTGAATTGTCCTCTTTATGGTGCTTCCTCGTGTACATCTAAGACATATAAGATAAGTATTAAAAATCATTCATTTTGGAGTATAAATAACTTTGAGTCTCTGGCGAAGATACTCAAAGGTTTCCCGTGGAAGTGGTTTTGTAAATATGTCTGCCACTTGTTCTTTTGTGCCCACATACTCAACTCTTATTTTATTTTCTGCAACCTATTCCCATACAAAGTGATACTTGATTGGAATGTTCTTTTTCTTGGAGTGCATTAGTGGGTTCTTTGAGATACTGATGGCACTTGTATTATCAAAATATATTGGAATGGGTTCATCATACTCAACCTGTATATATGTCAGATTTTGTTTCATCCAAAGAACATATGTAAAACATGTTGTTGCTGCAATATACTCTGCCTCAGTTGTACATAATGATACTCATGATTATTTCTTGCTTAGCCATGATAATAAACAATCACCTAAGTAGAATGTTGCTCCACTGGTGCTTTGTCGATCATTAATACAACCTTCCCAATCTGCATCTGTGTAGGAAATAAGTGATAGATCCTTTCCTTTTGGATACCATAATCCAAACTCTTTCGTTCCTTTGAGATATCTGAAAATCCTCTTCACTGCTAATACATGTGATTCCTTTGGTGCTGCTTGAAATCATGCCACCTGTCCAACTTCCTACATTACATCTGGTCTAGATGTTGTCACATATAGTAGGCTACCAATCATTCACATGTATTTCCTTTGATCTGTAGACTTTGAATCATCATCTTTTCTTAACTTGCAAGTGGTTTGTATGAGAGTGATAATTGGTTTGCAATATTCCATTTCTAACATCATTAGAATTTCTATGATATACTTGGTTTGAGAAATAAAAATTCCTTGGTGGATTTGATGTATTTGAAGTCCCAGAAAAAAGGATAGTTCTCCAAGTAATGAAATTTCAAATTCATTCTGCATATCCTTTACAGATTTCTGGCTTCACCTATCATCATCAATACCAAAAATAATATCATCAACATAAACTTCAATTAATAAAATACTATCTTGACTTACCTTGATGTAGAGGTTGATGTCTGCACTTCCTTTTCTGAACCCTGCCTGCTACAAATATTTATCCACTCTAGATTACCATGCTCTAGGATCCTGTTTTATACCATACAAGGCATTCTTTAATTTACACACATAATCTAAATTCTCTGACAATTGAAATCCTTCTAGTTGTTCAATGTATACTTCTTTTTCAAGTTTCCCATTCAAAAAAGTTGATTTTACGTCCATCTGATACACTTTAATATTTTTGGAGCATGCATAAGCTAAAAGCAATCGGATTAATTCCATTCTGGAAACTGTGGAAAATATCTCTTCAAAGTTGATTCCTTCAACCTGTGCATATCCTTTACATACCAATCTAGATTTGTTCCTTGTAAGATGTCCATCTTCATTCAATTTATTCTTGTATACCCACATTGTGTCGATCACATTCTTATCCTTTGGTCTTGGAACCAATTCCCAAGTATCATTTTTCTCTATTTGATCCAATTCTTCATCCATGGCCTTATTCCAAAATCCATCCTTGTTGGCCTCTTCAAAACAGGTTGGTTCAATTGTAGATGAGAGTGCCAGGTGCATTTTTTCTGGTGAATGGATTCTTCTTCTAGTCTCAACTCCTGCATCTTTGTTTCTGATAATCGGATCTGAATGACGATTCTTTTGTACTCGTCTGCTAGGTGTCTTTGGAGGCACTTGCTAAACGTTCTCTTCTTATTCTGTCGGATCTTCTTCATCTTCCCCTTCTACTTCCTTTTCATCTTCTGCTTCTTCTTCGTAAAGTTGTTGCATTGATTCATTTTCTTCTTCCTTTAATTCTTGTCTACCTGTTTCATCAATTGTTATGTTGATGCTTTCCAAAACTTTTTTCAATCTTAGGTTGTAGCACTTATATGCTTTCCTTGTGCTTGAGGAACCAACAAGTACTCCTTTGTCCACACAAGAGTCAAACTTTCCCATTCTACCATCTTCTCTTTTGATGTAGCATTTGCTCCCAAAAAAATTGAAGTGCTTGACATTTGTTGGTCTTCCTTTCCATATATCATAGGGAATTTTGTTAGTGTTATTTCTGAGCATTAATCTATTTTGAATGTGAACTGATGTATGCATTGCCTATGTCCAAAAAATATCTGTCAATTTGGAATCCATTAGCATTGTTCGGGCCATCTCCTACGTTGTCCTGTTCTTTCTTTCAACAACTCCATTCTGTTGAGGTGTCCCAACAACATATATTTTCCTTTTTATTCCATGACTGTTGCAGTAGCCCATAAATTCCTTTGAAGTGAACTCTCCTCCAATATTAGATCTCAAGAATTTGATTTTTGAATCCATTTCATTTTCAACCATTTCCTTGTAGATCTTGAAGTTTTCTAAAGCTTCTGACTTATTCTTGAGAAATCAAACTTCAATCATTCTTGTATAATAATCAACTAATACCATAAATCATTTCTCACCTTTTAAAGCCTTTGTTGTAGTTGGTCCAAAAAGATCATTATGCACAATTTCTAGTGGTCTTGTCGTTGAATATTCCTTTGATTTGAATTTGGTCTTTGTTTACTTTCCTTGTTGACAATGATTTCATAAAGTGTTGGTTGGTTTCATGATCTGGTGCATTTATCTGATTGCTTCTTTTTTGCTGATTTTGACAAGGTTATCAAAATTTATGTAACCCATTCTTCTGTGCCATAGCCAACTTTCATCTTCCTTTCCTAGAACACAATTTTAATTTCCAATTTCACCTAACAGATATATGTTTTTTGAAGTTCTCGTAGCTGTAGCAATCAATTTTCCTGGACCTTATTTTCTTATCTTGCACTTTTGTGAATCTAAAGTAACTTTATGACCTTGGTCACACATTTGATTCACACTTAGAAGATTATGTTTCATATCTTCTACCAGTAGAACAATTTTTTCCTTTGTATTCTTGTTTCCAATTTTGACTGTGTCTTTTCCAATTATTTTAGCTGAATCATCATTTCTGAAGGACACTTATCCATATATTTCCTTAAAGTAAGAAACCTGTCTCTATCACCTATCATGTGTTTTGAACAACCACTATCAACATACCAACCATGTTTCTTCTTCTTATCTTGTAGAGAGAGTGTGCATTTTTCATTTCTATATTGATTATGCTTTCTTATCCATGTCATTTTCCGAGGCTCCAGTCTGTGACTGTTGTTATTCTGATGTGGTTCTCTAGAAGGGACTGTCATTTTGCAATATTTTTCCATGTGTCCAAAGTTGTTACATTTGTAACATTCCACTTTAGTGCTCAAGGATTCAAACCTATTGTAACTTCTTCTCTGTGTTTTACTAGGCCTTATTGGATAATTCTTTTGTGTATGACTTTCAAATTTGTTTATGTTCCTGTTGTTAGCTTTGTAATTCACAACTTTATGTCCAAAATTATTACATGCATAACATAAACCAAAAAATATAGCTTGATACCTGGGAGTTGAAGATATTCTAAAAGGAGGTACTCTTATGAATTCTTCTTCTTCTTGAGTCCTATCTATCATTTGGTGATTCTGAAATACGAATATTCTCGGTGGAGGAGTGTCCCTATAATCTTCCTTGTCGATCGTCCTATCCCCTTTCATTATTTATGGATAGATTTTTGGATATGTTTCTTGATCCGTTGTTTCATATCTTGATCCCTTTTTTGTCTGATTGTATGTAAGTCTAGACTTGTCATGATGAGGTTTTTGACTACTGATAATGTCATCCAAAATTTTTGAGTTGTTCGACATATTTTTATTTTGAAGATCCTTTCTTAATGTGACAATCTTTGCTTCCAAATTTCCAATGATCCTGTCTTTTTCTTCAATCTATTCTTTGAGTGTTTCTTCAATTCTTTTATCTTCTTCTATTTGAACCTTCAAATTTGTGATCATTTGTTCTAGTTCTTGAGTGTCTTCTTTCTTGTCTAGTTTCGCTTGTAGTTTGTTGTCTTTCTTATTTTCTCTTATGATAACCTCTATGGAACACATCAATTCTTCTTGGTAGTCAACTTTTGCCTCTTCATATTCTTCTTTGGATTATTCATATTATTCTTTGGAGTCTTGTTATTAGAGTCTTCTAGTTCCATGAATAGAACTCTTTCTGTCTCACTATCACTGACTTCATCTTCATTTGATGATGAGATGTCTTCTTTGGTGCATAAGATTTTCCTGAAAACTTTCTTTATGGTTATTTTTCCTTTATATGTTTGTTTTCTATTTGAGTAACCTTCATAATTTATCTTTTTCTTATGAGTACATTTGTTAGCAAAATGACCAATACCATCACAATTAAAACAAATCAAAGGAATCTTACCTCTATACCTGTCATTGGTTCCCTTGTTCAATCTTTTGACAAATTTGACCACTTCTTCGTCATCTTCTGAGATGTCACTTCTGCCGCTAAGTTCTTTTTCTTTTTTCTTTGACTTTTTGGATGATTTGAAGGCTTCTTATTTTATATATGGATTTTCCTATTTAGTTCTCACTTCATATGCTATGAATATTCCATGTAATTCGTCCATGCTTATTGAGTTCATATCTTCTCTTTCTTCTAGTGCTGATATCTTAGGGTCAAATCTCATAGGAAGAGATCTTAGTACCTTTTGAACAATTACCGATTATTTGATTTCTTCTCCCAATCCTATGATTGCATTTACTTTTTCATCAACTTGTAAAAAGTAAGATGCAATATTCTCATCTTCCTTCATCTTAAGTTGTTCAAACTGACCTCTGTAATTTTGAATCTTTGCTTCTTTGAATTTTGAATCTTCTTCATAAATATTTTGAAGTTTGTCTCAAATATATTTAGCAGATTTACAATGTGAAACTTTGGTGAATATTGTTTCACTAAGACAATTCAGAAGTGCATTTGTGGCTTTGAAATTATTTTGACTGTGTTTCATTGTTTTGTCATTTTGTTGTTGGGTATTCTACCCTACGGACTAATAAGCTAGGGCTCTAAGCTCATACGCAGATCATGACCCTCAAGACTTAACTTTTAACCTTCTACCCGAATCTAAAACCCCTTTTTTCACATGCACACAAGGAAAGAATGAACCAACCTTTTTCCGACGGTTGAAGTAGATCCTCCGTTGAGCTTCTTATCTCCTTGCTGCTGCTGCTCCTTCCAAAAGCTTCCCTGCAAGCAAGACAAGACTATGCATGCATGCTACTGATCTATTCTAAGGTTAGAGATAAAAACACAAATCAAATAACATAGATAA
>ML793091.1:187828-209812 GCA_009831015.1 Picea engelmannii
CTTTGCTATTCCACCTTTAATAAAGGGGGGGGGGGATCTGGAATGGAATGGTTTTGTTATGCCCCCCCCCTCCTATCGTGTCTCCGTCTATGCCATTTTCTCCCCTGCCATCTGTTCCCCACTTTTCCACATGACGTGGCCCACTTCCTTCCACTCCCTTCCACGTCATCCCGCCATAAATAATGTGTCCCCCTTTTACCATTTTATCCCATCACCTTTTCCCTTTTTTTGGTATCCTCCCTCTTTCCATGTGTCTTTCTCATGTCATCTCCTTGATCAATACCCTTCCCCTTTTCATGCCGAGCATGCCAAATCATCCCTGCTTAACCTTCATTCGTGCACCACCATGTGCCCCAGTCTTCGCACCGGCCTCCACACCTTATCCATTAAACTGTTTAGCTGATCCAGATGACACCATGACAAGACCTCCATGTCCCAAAGGGCAGAGTTGACCAGGGCTGCTCCTGATCCCAAGGAAGCATTTATCAAATTGGTTGGGGGTAGTTAGACATCATCTCCATTATTAATGGAAATTCCAACAAAGGATTAAAGGTAGGTCGATTCATCCGTAGGATTGTCAAGAGTATGATTGTCTCTATCATAAGTGCACGATTGCTCAGAGACTGCATATGCAGACTGCCAGTAGACATGTAGACGTAATGTTTTTAATGCGGTGTCTCATTTTCGTTGTTGTTTTTTTGCTGTGAGTATATGTAGGCAATTTTTCCATTTTGTAAAGGGTCGATGGTTGATCTAGGCTCTCGATTGTAAAGTTTGATGAAGCACTAGTTTCTTTGGTTATGTATTGACACTTGAGACTTCTTGCCTTATGGATGTCAGCCTATTTCCATCTCTTTGTTAACACTGTGTTAGAACAACTCAGAATTGGAGGATCCAGTCGAGTTGCACTATTATAGGATGATGTAGGTTGGATCACTATAATAGTTGCATTGTTTCTAATCAGTTCTTGTATTTTCTCAATGCTGAATGATTTGGAATTAGAATACCCAATTGAATCACCTTTCAGTTCCTTTGAAATTCTAAACCAGGAGGATCTTGTATTCCGGTTAGTCTTGTTCACTCCTCCTACCAAGTCTTCCATCCACTCATTTTATAATCAACCCACTAACGGAAGTTAGATGAAGACCTCTTTTGTTTTTACATACCAGGATCGGTTTCCTGAGTTAAAGCGATACCCTCCTGGGTCTCTATCCATCCGACAAACCCCATTAAATTATTCGTGACATAAACTGATGGACGTTGGGCTCTGCTTCTGTTGCAATCTAGGAGTGACTTCTGACGCTAACATTTTTGGCACCGTTGTCATGGACGAAGTTGAATATCTTCCCTGGGATTGAACGACAATGATTAGTTGATTCTGATGGTGCATCAAATATCATAACTATTGATATTTCTACTATGCACCTGGTGACTCTACTCACGTGACTCCATTGGGTGACTCCATTGATGTGAACCTGCTAGCGACTCCATTTTTTTAGCCATGGCTTCTAGAGGCAGACAGACAAGGTCTACTCCTCAGTTGCCGTTAGCGCCACCTGAAGCTGACCCAAAGAAGATAATTAGAAAGGGAAATTCCTTTGGAGGAGGTACTTCTACTGATAAACCAGGTATTTATGATGATTTTCATGATTTTATAGAAACTCCAACACCTTCATCTCATCCTATTTATTTACCGTTTGTTGGAGTTTCCCGTAATCTAAATTTTGGGAGTGTTCCTATTGAGTTTTCTCCTCCTGATCTTGAATTGGTAGGAGAAACCCTTGTCACTCCCCTCTCCCCCAAGGTGGTACTATGGTTCAGACCCAACACCTCTAAATATTTTGCTACCCTAGGTTTTACCACCCCTCCTCCTATTACCATTGTTGAAGAGAGAGAAAATATTGTTCCTTTTAGCTCACGATCTAGTTCTCCACATTTTCTACTGATTCCCTCCCATCCTGTCAACTCAGTTCCTGTCTTTCCGATTCAAGCCCCCTCTCCTCCTGGTTCTCCTACACGTATTGTTCCTATGGTAGGTGATAATCCCCTTCTAAATAGAATGGATGCCATAGTGGCTGCTAGATATGCCCCCTTAATCCTACCTCAACCTATGAATCCTCTCCCTATTGGAGATTACTTGAAATACATGCCTAAATTCACCGGGGAAGAGGACGTAACTGAAGAAGAACACCTTGCTGCATTCTATAGTTATGTAGATAACCTGAACATCGAAAATGAATATGTCTAGATGAGAGTCTTCATCCAGAGCCTTGATGGTGAGGTAAGGAAATGGTTTAGGGGATTGGCCCTAGGAGCTATTGCTGGGATTAAATCTCTAGATAGGGTGTTCCTGAGGCAGTGGGGAGATAAAAAAGTTTTCATGTATTACATGACAGAGTTTGTGTCTTTGAAGAAAAAGGAAGGAGTGTCTGTCTCTAAGTTCTCCAAAAGATTCAATAAGATGTATTATAAGATCCCTGCTGAGATAAAACCCATAGAAGACTCTGCTAAAATCTCTTATGCTAATGCATTCGACCTTGACTTCTGCCTGCTATTGAGAGAAAGAAGAGCTACCTCCCTAGATCAAATGCAAGATGCGGACATAGAAGTGGAATCTAATGTATTGGCAGTTGATAGACTAAGAAATAAGGCCGATGCAGACAGGAGAAAGGGAAGATTTGAAGCCTTGACTTCTGGCCCCTCTATGCCTCACCCTCAAGTGGATGAACTGACCAAGATAGTGAAGTCTCTATCTGCAGATATGGACAAAATGAAGGTGGAAGGGAAGGAAACATACAGAAATCCTCAAAATACCAAAAACAAAGGAAATTTCAGGAGGCCAAATAATAATGCTCCCTAGATTATGCAAAGGGACCAGAGAGGAAGAGATAGAGAAGATCAGAATATTCAGGCCCCTCTTCAAAATAATTTTGTAGCTAATGATGAAAAAGCGAAAATAGACGGGCTTGATCTTGAAATCCACTTCTTTGGAGATACCTCTCCTTTTCCTCTTCTCACTCAATCAACATATGAGGAATCTCTCATGGACAGTCAGCTAAACGAGTTGAGAAAAGGAGACAAGGCTAGCAACAACCAAAACAAGTATAACCTAAGATCCAATAAGAAGATAGGTGCACCTGATGCTCCTAAACAACTCACTAGAATGGATAAACCTACTAGTGAAGTAACAGACAACAACAAAGGTAAGAAGGTCCAACTTCTATCTCTGATGGCCCAGATTCATGTTCCTGAAGTAAGGGAAATCCCAAATCTTGCATCCTCTTTTAACTTTGAGCATGAAATTCAAAAAATCAGGATCCCTATACCCCTCTCCAAACTGATCAAACATGAAGTGTTCAAAAAATGCCTCTCCGAACTGTTACAGTTTGAAGCCTCATGTCATCCCAAATAATCAATCAATTTGCAAGATCAAAAGCCTACAGTCATCCTAGGTCCTATGGTAGAAGATATAAATGATTCATCCCCTCCCTTCTACACATCCTTGAACACACATGATAAGGTGTTGCACAACTGTTTGATGGATTCCGAGGCTTCCCACAACCTTATGCCCAAAACTGTCATGGAATAATTAGGACTAGAAGTCACCAGAGCTTATCATGACCTCTATTCCTTTGAATCTAGGAAAGTTCAATGTCTAGGAGTCAACAAAGATCTGGTTGTAACCCTGTTTCAGTTGCCTATGAAAAGTGTGTTCATGGACATTGTAGTGGATGATGTTCCCCCCAAGTTTGGTATGTTATTGTCAAGGTCCTGGATAAAAAGACTTGGCGGAACCCTGCAAATGGACCTAACTTATGCTACTATTCCGGTGTTTGGGGGGGAACATAGGAGATTGTATGGAGAAGCCCAGATGACCTACATAATCAATGACGAAGCCAATCCTACCAACCATCCTATCTTTTCCCTTGACACTGATCTAGGTTCTAGTTTACTACAACTCACCAATGCTCCCAAGCCTCTTCTAAAACTCAGAAAGAAACCCACTACTTCTCATGAATTTTCTCCCCCCATCACCTCTGTCTGGAAAATGTTCTTTGATGGAGCCTCTTCCAGGGAAGGCGTTGGTTCCAGAGTGTTTTTTGTGTCACCTGCTCAGGAAACCATATCTCTGTCATACAAGCTAGAGTTTGAGACAACCAACAATGTGGCAGAATATGAAGCTCTTGTTTTAGGTTTAAGGGATGCAAAGGAAATGGGGATTCAAGAGGTAGCAATATTCAGAGATGCAGAATTGATAGTCCAACAGATCAGAAACTCTTATCAGGCCAAGCATCCTCCACTCAAGAGTTATAGAAATGAGGTATGGGACCTAATCGACAATTTCTTCTCAGCATTTAACATTTTATTCATTCCATGAGAGAAGAACACAGTGGTTGATTCTCTGGCTACATCAACAAGCAGTTTCAAAGTGCCCCTACCACCCAAAATCAGATATGATGTAGAAGTAAAATACAAGCCCTCCATACCTGACAATGTCAAACATTGGAAGGTGTTCGAGGATGATCTTGAGATCAAAAGATTCTTGGAGACTGTTGAAGAATTTTCAGCGCTGCATATTAATCAAGACTCTGTTTCCGAAGCAAAGCTTGATGATGGTAATTTTTTGAGAAAGATTGCAGAGCATGACATTGTGCAATTTCCCAATAATCATATTCCAAAGGGACTGGTTCCTTTGGAAAGGCTTTTTGATAGAAATGATGTGTCATTGAAGGGGAAAATCTTAGATGATGATGGTGATACAATTCTGTAACATTGGCACCCAGAATGAACCCAAGTTTGTCAAATTGTCAAGAAGCCTGACAAAGGAGCAGAGGGTTGAATACAATGAATTATTGCGGGATTTTGTAGATGTTTTTTCCTAAACCTATGAAGACCTAAAAAATTATGACACTTCTATCATTGAGCATAAAATCCCATTGAAAAAGGAGGCCAAGCCATTTAGGCAAAAACTAAGACAGATAAATCCTATGTTGTTGCATATCATGGAGAGAGAGGTGAAGAAGTTGCTACACACCTAGATCACTGTGCCATTGAGATATTCAGAGTGGGTGGACAACTTGGTCCCAGTAAGGAAGAAGGATGGAGAAATCAGACTATGTGTAGATTTTAGAAACCTGAATAGGAGCTAAAGGAAAGACAATTACCCCTTGCCAAAGATGGAACATATATTGCAGAGGGTGATAGGGTCATCCAAGATTTCCACGATTGATGGATTCTCTGGCTACAATCAAATCTATGTTCTACCTGAGGACAGAGAGAAGACAACGTTTACCACTCCATGGGGTACATTCATGTATGCTAAAATGCCCTTTGGATTGATGAATGCGGGGGGAAATTTCCAGCAAGCCATGGACATAACTTTCATTTGGGAAAGGGACAAGTTTGTGGTCATATATCTAGATGACATTACAGTCTTTTCCAAATATGATAAAGAACATTGTTGTCATCTTAGGAATTTTTTCTGAAATGCAGGAGTTTTGGCCTTTCATTGAATCCCAAAAAAATCTTTGTTCACCATGAAGGAGGGAAAGTTACTGGGCCACATAGTATCGACAATAGGAGTCAAGATTGATCTTGGTAGAGTAGAAGCAATCCAAGCCTTGTCAATCCCCAGATCCAGGAAAGAAGTCCAGTCTTTCCTTGGAAAAATTAATTTCCTAAGGAGGTTTGTTTCTAACTTTGTTGAAATGGTAAAGATGATAACAACCATGTTGAGAAAGGGAAATGAAGTAAGGTGGACTTCTAAGACTCAAAATTCCTTTGAGCAGATAAAGAAAGCATTGAATGAAGCTCCTGTGCTTATCAGTTCTGATTAATCAAAGGAGTTCCTTATTTTCTCCTTTGCCTCATCTGACACATTGGCTGCTGTTTTACTACAAAAAAATGATGTTGGGCTGGAGCTGCCTATTGCCTGTTTTAGAAGAGAGTTAAGGGATGCTGAGGTCAGATATGACATCATGGATAAGTAGGCCTATGCCTTGGTGAAATATCTCAAAGATTTTAGAGTCTATGTCCTCCAGTCAAAAATCATTGCTTATGTCCCCTCAATTGCTATAAAGGACATTCTTATTCAGCCTGACATAGACAGGAGGAGGAGTAAATGTATAGCCAAGATCTTGGAGTTTGATGTAGAGATAAGGCCTACCAAATTGATCTAAGGTCAAGGTTTAGCCAAGCTATTGGCTGAATAAAATTGCAAAGATTTGGGGGTAATTTTCATTAATGAATGCTCAGAAAATCAACAGAATCAGCTGTCTGATGCAGAACCTCAAGTAAATCCCCCATTGGTGCGATGTCCTTGGTACAAGGATGTCATATATTTTTTGCAAGAGTTGCGGCCTCTTGATGGCTTGCAAAGGAACAAGGCAAGAGATCTAAATCTCAAAGCGGTCAAATACTTCCTTGTTGATCGAGTTTTATATTGGAAAGACCCCCTAGGGATGCTTTTAAAATGTATGAACCCACAAGAGGCTCAAAGGATCATTGTTGAATTTCATGATAGCCTGTGTGGAGGGCACCATTTCTGGAAAACCACACCCTACAAAATCCTCAGGGCTGGGTACTACTGGCCCAACTTATTCACCAACGTCTGCAGAAAGGTCAGAGCCTGCATCAAATGCCAAAAGTTCTCAGGAAAGAAACAACTCAAATCTTTGCCTTTAAAACCCGTGGTTGTTTCGGGACCTTTCCAGTAGTGGGGCCTAGACTTTAATGGGGAAATCCACCCTACTTTCAATGGACAACACAAATGAATCATGACTGCCATGAATTTCTTTACTAAGTGGATAGAATCTATCCCCACAAGGAGTGATTCCCACAAGGTAATCATTGGGTTCCTGGAAGACCTCATCACAAGATTCGAATACCCAAGCAAGATTGTTACTGATAACGCAACATCTTTCAAAGCTAAACCATTAGTCAAATTCTGTGAGTAATTTGGGATCAAACTGATTCACTCCACCCCATACTATCCCCAAGGCAATGGTTTAGCAGAGTCCTCCAACAAAAGCCTGATAAGGATCATCAAAAGACTGTTAGAGGACAACAAAAAGGCCTAGGATTCAAAGCTAAAATTTGCTCTATGGGCTGATCAAGTGACCACAAAGAGATCCATAGGCATCTCCCCTTTCGAATTGGTTTATGGAACAAAAGTTTTTTTTTCTTCTCAGCTAGCCATGCCTGTAGCAAAATTCATCCAGTATTATCAAGGAGAGCCTAATTATATGATCATAAGAATTCATCAACTAGTAGAGGTTCAACAGGCCAGAGAGCAGGTGATGAACAAAATTCAGGACCGTCAACAGAAGATCAAGCAGGTTTTTTATAGGAAGGCCAATAAGGAATATTTCCAGATGGGAGATCTAGTACTGAAATGGGATGCTCCTAAGCACGACAAGGTAAATCATGACAAATTTGAAGCCCTATGGATTGGGCCCTTCAAAATCTATGAAGTATTTTCAAATAATACCTACAGGTTACGAGATTTGAAGGGTCAAGAAGTTTTCAATGGCCCTGTGAATGGGCATTTTCTGAAGAAATGTTTCTCTTGAGCCACACCTGGCTCTTCTGTGTTTGTAAATATTGTTTTCTTTTATCTTTAAGTTTTGACAACAACTCTATAGCCCAACAACAAGGCATTGAAGCTACAAAAGAGTTCTCGACAGCCCACAGGGGGTGTGTCGTCCCCCATGGAGCCTAATGTTAGCACATAATCATGTATGGGTATTTTCCTAAAAGAAGCTTCCCCTTGAGAAAAAATATAGGTTTGGAAACCCCATTTAATCCAAAGTTTAGAAGGACTAGCGTACTATTTTAATGAGCAAGCAGGTTTGGACGATCAAGATCTGCCCACCCAGATTGGTGGTCGAGGCTTCATTCTGGACCCCCCTCATTTTTCTACATTTAACGAAGGGGGGGGGGGTCCGTAATTGGGTGCGAAACTCTCAATGGTCAAGATTGGGGCACCCAAATCAACAACACTCAAGTGATTCCAGACCCCCTTTGCTATTCTACCTTTAATAAGGGGGGGGGGGGTTCTGGAATGAAATGGTTTTGTTATGCCCCCCCCCTTCCTATCGTGTCACCATCTATGCGATTTTCTTCCCTACCATCTGTTCCCCACTTGTCTGCGTGACATGGCCCACTTCATTCCTCTCCCTTCCACATCATCCCGCCATAAATAATGTGTCCCCCTTTTACCATTTTATCCCGTCACCTTTGCCCTTTTTCTGGAATCCTCCCTCTTTCCATGTGTCTTTCTCTTGTCGTCTCCTTGATCACTCCCCTTCCACTTTTCATGCCTAGCATGCCAAATCATCCCCACCTAACCTTTGTTCATGCACCACCATGTGCCCCAGTCTTAGCACTAGCCTCCATGCCTTATCCATTAGACTATTCAGCCGATCCAAATGGAACCATGAGAATACCTCCACATCCCAAAGGGAAGAGTTGACTAGGGCTGCTCTCGATCCCAAGTAAGCAATTATTGAAGTTGTTGGGGGTGGTTAGACATCGTCTTCGCTATTAATGGAAAGTCCAAAAAAAGATTAAAGGCATGTCGATTCATCCACAGGATTGTCAGGAGTCTAATTGCGTCTATCATAAGTGCATGATCACTCGGAGACTGCATACGTAGACTGCCAGTAAACATGCATACGTAATTTTTTTAATGTGGTGTCTCATTTTCGCTGTTGTTGTTTTGTTGTGAGTATATGTAGGCAATTTTGCCATTTTTTAAAGGGTCGATGGTTGAGCTAGGCTCTCGATTGTAAATTTTGATGAAGCACTAGTTGCTCTGGTTATGTATTGACACTTGAGACTTCTTGCCTTATGAATGTTAGCCTCTTTCCATCTCTTTGTTAACACTATGTTAGAACAACTCGGAATTGGAGGATCCAGTCGATTTGCACTGTTATAGGATGATGTAGGTTGGATCACTGTAATAGTTGCATTGTTTCTAATCAGTTCTTGTATTTTCTCAACACTGAATGATTTGGAATTGGAAGACCCAATCAAATCACCTTTAAGTTCCTTTGAAACTCTGAACCAAGAGGATCTTGTATTCCAAGTTTTTCCTCCTCAAGATGTCGAAAGGCCTGATGTCCGAGTCAGTCTTGCTCACTCCTCCTACCAAGTCTTCCATCTACTCATTTTATAATCAACCCACTGACATAAGTTAGATCAAGAAATATTCTATTTTTACATACCAGGCCTGGTTTCCTGAGTTAAATCGATACCCTCCTGGGTCTCTATCCATCCAACCTCCCCATGAAATTATTCGTGACATAAACTGATGGGCGTTGGGATTTTCTTCTATCACAATCCAAGAGTAAATTCTGACGCTAACACCAATAAAATTAACCAACATGTACCATGCATCAACCTTGACTCATCAAGATGTACCAACATCAACAACTATACACCTCATGTATGTGCCAACTCATCAACTATACACCTCATGAATGTGCCAACTCATCAACTACTTGTCTCAACCATGTATCCAACATGTACCTCAACCATATATGAAAGACATACACCAATATAACCATCAAAAGTTTTCTAACAATTCATCACGCTATCCATAAACAAAATACCATAAACCCTTACATCAAACCATGTGCCACAAACTCAATATTATGTAGCCTAAAGCTAAACCAACAACTTCAACAACACATCACAACCAAAAGACCACTACCCATATGCCAAATAGCAACAACAAAATACCAATTGTATCCTTCAACAAATCTGATATATGCAACAATACTAAACATCCAATACCATCTCAAGAGCTAAACCCAAGCTCACAAAACATACCTCAAACAAGATGTGCCATATCTCTCATAAATAGACCCCAACCATGTTACTGCCGCGATTTTTCTGCCGCACTTTTTCTACTGCGATTTTTCTATCGCACTTTTTCTGCCATGATTTTTCTTTCGCACTTTTTCTGTCACGGTTTTCCTGCCACACTTTTTCTGCTACAGTTTTTATACCGCACTTTTTCTACAACACTTTTCCTACCACACTTTTCTTGTTGCACTTTTTCTTATGCAATGTTTCTCTATCAATAATACCTGCCCAAATAACCTTTCACAAAAATAGATATTCAATGACATTCAAGTGTGATTAAATGAGAGAGGCTTGCCTCTTATTTATACTTTCATGTAACATCACATTGTCCTTATTTTAGGGAGTTCTCCATTTACTTTATTATTTAAATAATTTATTTTCCAAACACTTGACTTTTGGGGGCTTCTATATGACTCATGAGGGTTCTTCAACTTCATATGGAAATAACTCTCTAACCATGAGGAGTTATGTGACGTTCCACATACCACCAGAAATGGCATGAAAAGAACTATCCATCTAGGATAGCTTCACTGACAAATTCACTAACCTTCCTCTCATTATTGCACAATTAAGCATGGATTATCTAACCATACTTCTAAGATAACTCAATCCACAAAGCGTCTTCCCATGAGGGCTTTCACCATAAGGGGACTACTTTGGAGTTCATCCATTTGTACTTCTTATAAACCATGAAAATACAATAATGAGTCATCTTTACATCAAACAAACTTGGGTCCATTACCCAAACCTTTGTGCTATTGGGCTTTCTTCAAGGTTTGACATCAATGACAACCAACCTTAATCAACAACTTTTGCATCTTCATCAAAGATAGCAATAGATTCTTTCAGTAACCACAGAGCATGAGAGATACGCCCTCATATGTAGGAAAAAACACCACATCTTTCCATGATAGTTCTATCAAAAAGAGGTCAAAGGAAATTGAGGAACCTGTAGTGAGCTAACAAGCTAAAAAGAAAGGGAAAAGATCCAGTTTTCCCCAGAGGTGGTCAAAATTCCTAGTAAACCACTTACTAGATTTTCAACAAAAAGGATGAATACCATGCACACATCACAAGAACCTAATGAATCTCCAGAGGCCTTCACATAAAAAGATCTCCCTGATGAAAAACACAGCCCTATCATTGAGCTGCAAGAACATTTAAAGAAAGATCATTTTGTCATAGCACAATTGCAGCATGAGAATAGGGAAAGGAAGAAAAAATATTTGGAATAGGCCTTCAATAAAGATACTCTAGTGGGAGGTGAAAGATCAATGTATTTAACTCCAAAATGCTCCAAGGAAAAAGGTAAAGTGAAGATAATGGAGAAAAATCCATAGGTGGAAGAAATTCCTAAGCCTAGGCTTCTATTCACTATGTCATTAACTAGAAAGTTGCACTCTCAATAAGGAACTCCATCTAAGGATCAAGCCACAAAAAAATATAAGAAATCAACCTCCCCTGGTGAAGGAAAGTATGCTAAACAACTAAGAGAGGAAAACAATGTGATAATTCAACTCAGGGAAAAAAAAAAGTAGATAAGACTCAAGTTTAAACTACACCTCGATGATTGGGAGCCTACTTTCAACAGTTCTAGGGAAATGGTAAGAAGGACCCTACCACTGCACAAACAATTGAAGAAAATGTACCAACAAAATTTGGCATTGAAGAAAGAGAAAAGATCTCTCAAGCAAAGTTTGAAGCAATTGGAAGAATACAAGAGAGGAAAGGGAAATCTTGATTTGCTTGTTGAAGCAACAAAGATATAATCCCTAGGATGCACTCATTCTTTCCTTTTTTTATTTTTGATGATAACATACTTTTTCCCATACATATTTTGGAATGCTTGTTTGAATTCATAAGATGTAAATGTGAAATTTAGTTGTGCAATTGTGATAGTCTTTTTTTTTTAGCAGAAAGAAGGGATTTTTTGTGTCAGCTTCAAGTCAAAGTCTAATCCTAGGGGTAATAAGGAGATGAATATGAAAAATGTAGTTGACCAATCACTTGATCAGGATAAGGTAGTATGGGTTCATTTTTTGCAGTTTTCCATATTAGGGTTTGTTATAACCCTAAATTGCACCATACATCCTTACCTGGCATCAAGCCAACTCATTGCCCTTCATTGCCAAAACATCTGCTAAGAAACCTCTTTAAAAATCCTTTTGGGTAAAGGTACACGTGCCCTAACCCACTACTGCACGCGGGTGAACGCCGGCATGCCTACTACAACCCGTGTTTACCTAACAAAGCACAAAAACAGGAAAGTTTCCGGTGGAACAAAAAGCTATGGGTCAGTTAACTGAAACTCCCGACCATGCATGGTCGAGAGTTCGTCCAAAACCCTAGCTCTAGCTTATAAAAGAAGGGGTAGGGGTACTATTTGGAGGAGGAAAAATATAGCGAAGAAACTCTGCCCAATTGCCAAGTCCATTTGTCCCAACCCTTTAGCCTTTCCTCAAGCCTAAGGAGAATTAACGCAAAGCAGTTGGAGGACAAAGAAGAGGAGAAGCCCAGGATTAGGATCAAGGAACGGTGGCCGGTCTTGACTTTGATTGTAAGTTGATTCATTTTGAAAATAATAAAAAGAATACTTTTCCCGTCCCGAATGCATGAGTTATCTATGATTTGTTTAATTTATGCTTAATTTCTAACCCTCAAGTAGAGAAATAGCCTGCATGCATAGTGTTTTGCCTTGATTGCAGGTTAACTTTGGAAGGAGCAATGCAACGAAAAGTGCAAAGCGCAACGGAGGATCTACACCAAACATTAGTAAAAATGTTAGTAGTTCCTTTCCATGCATGTGTCTTGAAAGAGGGGTTTAAGTTTTGGGGTGGTAGGTTAAAAAGTCATTTCTTTAAGGTCAAAATATTCATGCAAATCAGACCCTAGTTTGCTAGTCCATAGGGTATTATTTCCCAACAACAGAATTGGTGACTCCATTGGGGACGATACTCTTAGGGTTTCCGGATTTAGTTGAGGTTTTTGGGTAGTTTAAAGGATTAGATTTTCTATTTCTTTGTTTTTCTGTTTTCTGTTAGGTCAGAGCTAGCACGGAACCTGGTTCTTTATACCATTTTTTTCCTTGACTGTTGCTTGATGGTAATTATCGGGACACACAAAGGCACACGTGGCCTGCAGAAAGCCTGCACGCATGTAACCCGTGCCCTAACCTTCTATAGCCCGCGTTTGAACACCTGCTATAGAGGTTTTAGTAGCGTGTAGGAGTCAAATAGCTTGAGAGGCAGTCCTCCTTGTCCATGTCAGAATTATACATTCTAAGGGGGCTTTCTAGATCCTGTCTGAGTCTTGATGGTTCGTAGTCTTGTCTCAGTTTTCTTTATTGCATTTGGTTATTCTTTGTAATTATTTTTCTTTTCTGTTGGAAGAAGCATCCAAGCCTTCAAGAGACCCTGGTTATCAATACCAGAGGCCTCTTCCAGGTCTGGGCTGCTTGTGTTTAGTTTTTCTTGGATTTTATACCTACACGCGGCCTGTGTCAGTTCAGCTCGCGGGTACCCATGCGTTGTTATAGCTCAGCACGCGTTTTCACACATGTTGTTTCAGTGATAGTAGCGGGCTTGAAAGATTGCTTTTCAATCAGGGTGGGGAATTCATCCCCTCCTGCGGTGGGAAGTGTTCCTCTCAAGATTTTGAGTCTAGGGTTGCACAGTCAGTAGGTTAGGGCCTCTTATCCTTAGCTGTTTTTTTCTTAGTTGATGTTGGATAGAAAAGATAAAAAATAAAAAAATTGTGTTTCATGGTTTTTAAACAAGCGTAAAAGTTGGTGCTTTCTTGATTTCCATTGTGTGTCTTTTCTCTGGTTCTTTGCGATCTGCACTTTAAGCCATAATTTTATTTTGTTTTCTTGGTTTTGTGCTTGTTGGCATTTTCCCTTTGTTTCTTCATTTCGCACTCAAATAAAAAAAATATATATATCGCTTTTTCATTTTATTCTTTGTTTGAAGATTGTGTTGTTGCATCAATATCTAGGGAGAAGTATTTTTGTTCATAAGTTTTGGCAGTGCATTTAGAGCATAAGTAGCTCATAGTTGAGCAAAAATTCCTTTATGTTTGCTGCATGAAATCTTAGCAAAATTGAAAAGAAAATAAGTCTTTCTTTGTGAAAAGTTGTTGATTTTTGCATTCAGTAAAAGTTTTTGTTTCCAGCATTTTTCATTCGTTTTTTCTTTGAGTCTTTACACACCATCAGTTTCACCTTCATACCTTGTGACGTAAAAAAGCCCATAAAAGTTACACTAATTTAAAATCTATTAGACCTTTTGTTTGTAGGGTTTATACACTAGCTCAGGACTAGGGCCTTGGAATAGGTTGGAGAGTGAACTCTCCAAGGCCACTCAAAACCAAACATTGGAGTCTGTGCTAGGGAGTGTAGAAGTCTATTTACGTGGAAGTTATCCGGGACCCCCCTCTAACACAGGGGATAAACACGAGGTCGCGTGAGGAAAGGTAGCAGAGATAACCCCTCCAAAGCCGGACCAAGCGTAGAGGAGAACACATATCAAGGATTTGTTGTGGGATTCCATCGTTTGCATTTTCCATGGGGATTCGTGGGTCTCGAATCCATTCGAGGTCCTCAGTTGTCTTCTAGACCATTTTCTCTCGATACCCTTGACAGGTTTCGGGCTTGATACCCTGCTCATTGTGGTTTACCCGACTATTGATTGTACCCGCCTGGTGACTGTTCGCGTGCTGGAAAACTAGTTGCCAATCTTTTTAGGGGCATACACAAGTGACTATGGGGGTATACTGTGGTACCTAGGAAAGACATCGGGCCATGCTTTGTAGAGTATACCCGGAGGGTGCTTCTGTTTTTGAGTTGCACTTGAACCGGTAAGTTGCTCTAGTGTTGGTTATTGTAACTGTTCTTCAAAATAGTTAGTGATTGCTTGTCTTATCTCTTAGGGGCTTCTTTTTTAGTGCATGTTACTGTTTGAACGTGTAGAATACCTTAGCATGTCGTGGATCTTCTCACACAGTGGAGGATCCAGAGATCCTCTAGTCACGAAGGCTTCTGGGCCTGTTGCCGGTTATACTGGAGCCACCCCCGCCACCATTGAGGTGGAAGCTAGACCAACAAGGGTCTTTCGAAGCAACTGGGTTACAAACCATTGTGCCCGAACAACTCCCGAAGGAATCAATCACCAATCTTGGCTCGGTTGAAACCCCAAACACTGATACTTGGCCATCGGTCATCATACCAATCTAGTTTTACGAACGCCTGTCAGTGCCTCACACATTTATGGAACCAAACGTTGTTACTTCCTCTGGGAATTCTTCCATTTCCACCACTGTTGCCACCACAGGAGAAACATCTCCTAACTTTCTGTCATCGGTCCGAGCCACTACGGTCTTGGCCGCAACTACGTCACACAGTGGACCGACCCCATCTATCGCAGCGGCCACACCTCCCTTCACACCTAGTGCGACAGGCCCTCCGTTCTCATACGGTATTCCTAGTTCAGGTACAAGTCCTGCACTCACTCACTCCACTTTACAGACTTTGGTTCTGGTAGAAGGGAGCTCTAACGATCCTCTGCAAGGTCAACTTGGGGGCATTCCTATCCCTCTTAATGCTTTTCCTTATGTAGGAGGTCATATCTCTCCTTCGTCCCCTTCGCTTGGTGGTCTGCATCAGCAGTCCGCCGGGCAGCTTGCACACACGAGTTCATTCGGAGTTGGGAGTCAAGGAACACCTGCGCAAACACTGTCAGTAGGTTCATCACTGTTTGTTTCGAACGAGACGTTTGGTAACAACACTTTCACATCCACTGCTTTTCCATCTAGGGGCACCCCCATCTTTGGACAGTCTACTCCAGCGCAGGATACTATTCCTGCGCCGGGGGCACATATAGCAGGACCTTGGAACTCAGGACAAGGATCCGTTCCTTCATATGGAATTCCATTCTGGGGTAATTCTTTCCACAGTCAATGGAACCCTGGATAGACTTCTATGCCTCTCCCATTGGGACTGGCATGGGGTAATCCTTCCCAAAGTCCGTCAAACATGATGCATGCCCAACATCCTATGTCCTTCATGGGGAATCAACCAATGATGTCTCCACAGATGAAAAATCCTTACGTTGGTCAGGGCCATGGTTTCTACTAGAATCCGAGCCAACAGCCAAACTTTTCCTGGCAACCTAGTGCCAGTCAAACTCCAAGACCCTTTTTTCCAGGCTATCAACAACAACCCAAACTACCATTCCTGGCGAAGTTACACTTGCCTGATTTCACAAGGCTGTTAAATGATCCTATTTGTCACGATCCACGTTGGCCTCCTATGCCAATGAAGTTTCCTTCGGACATTCCAAAGTTCAAGGCCAAGCCTAACGAAGATCAAGGTGATCATGTGAATACTTTCCACCTTTGGTGTTCATCTAACTCACTGAAAGATGACTCGGTCTAGTTGCGATTGTTTCAATGCACTCTTATCAGGAGTGTTGCGAAATGGTACATCGAGCTTGATCACTCACAATATTCTTCTTTTGGAAAACTGGCGGTGGCCTTCCTTAACCATTTCCAGTTACCTGTGAGATACAACGCTGGCACAGAGCTGCTGGCCAATTTTGAATAGACGACAACCGACCATATCTCTGATCATATCTGAGAGTGGAGACGCCGAAAGAGTCTAATCAAAGTACCAGTTCCACCAACATTCCTGCTTGAGTGGTTCCTTAAGTCTTTAGTACCGCAATTATCCAAAGACGTCGCAACTTCTGGGATTTTCTCCGAAGAATATGCCATCATGAGGGCTCAACAGTTTTAGCTCATCTATTCTCAGTCTAGTTTATTATACAACATCCTGTCGGATGCACCACGATCGATACTGGATAAAACTAGACAGAGATCCGAACCACATGCCGATGGTATCGTTGGTTCAGCACAAACCAAGCCCGCTGAGAAATTGACAAAGCAATTGCAATAGTTATCTATACAACACTCAACAGCTAGTCAGACTACTGCTTTGGCTGCTCCTCCTACCCAAACGTCGGATGTACACTCCATGCAGTCGACTAACCCCAAGGCCACCCAGTAGCCTGAAGGGAAGAAAAAACAATGCAAGAAGGGTAAGGGGGAGAAAAAACCCACTAATAATGCTGGCGAGGGAACCACAGAAAAATGGAAGATGAGGTATCCGTGCAACTTGTGTGCAGAAGACCACCCGACCCATTTATGTCCTCGACTTGCAGAGGCCCAGAAGTTTTTCACACAGCAACAACAAGCCATGTTGACTAATCACTTTCAGCATGGGCAAAATTTAACTCAAGCCTCTACAAGTGCCGAAGGGGGGATCTAAGAAACCTGTCCTCCCCCAAACAACTCCTCATCTGCGAACGTATATATGGTTAAGGGTGATGCTTTAATAACAACTAGAGCGCATGACTATAGTAAACCAAGCACCTCTGAGAAGGGTAAAGAAGTTGAGATCCCATCTCTTCCTCTATAGATCGATATGACGTTGGGTGAAACAATGACACACATTCCAAAGGGTGCATTTAGGAAAGCTTCTCACAACCCAAACACAAGGGCCGCCCAGAATTACTCTATGGTGGAAGATTTATCACAAACCCCTTGTGCAATGTCCACTTTGGAGGTCCTCCAAAGTTTCCCTACTCAGAGGAAAGCCTTGTTGACTTCTTTAGACTCTACTGAGACTTGTAACCTGGGTACCATCATGTTAGATATGATTGACTTGAAACCTCGTCTGCCTTACCACATCGCGTTTCAGATAGTAGTGGCTCATCCCACGAAAACTTTTACACAAAATATCTTCCACACGGTGGTCGACGAGGGTTCTTCGACTTGCGTTATGTCGTTAGCATGTTGGAAAGCCATTGGTCAGCCTGCTTTGTCTCCATCACCTACTCTCCTCACTGCGTTCGATGACTGTTCTTTCTGACCACATGGCATCGTTCCTTCCTTCCCTATAAAGTTGGGCAGGAAGACCGTGTGTGTTGAAGTAGAGGTAGTCGACGCTCCCCTCGACTATAACCTCTTGTTAGGTCGAAGTTGGACTTATGCTATGCAAGCTGTGGTTGCTACAGTTTTTCGAGTCTTGTTGTTTCCACACGAGGGTCAGATAGTGACCATTGATCAATTGTCCTTCTCTAGACCTGACCCAGCTTTGGGGGCATCTACAGTTCCCATAATTGATAATCCTCAGCTCGATGTCGTTAACGTAGGAGTTGGTTTGTGTCCATACTTGATGGGTACCTTTGATTACCCACCTCCTCATAACAATGTCCAGTTTATATTGAGTCACCACAAGGATGAGATTTTTCATGTTTCGTCATTCTGCACGACTTACTTTGAGGATCCATGGATTCTTCCTTCCCCATCAGCCATGATGGATGAGATAGGGCACTCTGGCATGTCCATGCCCTTGTCGGCTGCTGAAGTAGCGTACTCTTTAGTCCAACAAGCTTCAGCTAACCCTGATCCGACTCCCACACAAGAGTTGGATCCACTTCCAGAGCCTATTTGGGCTCAATATTCTCTTGCTACTACCGATTCGTTAGACTTAGTCTTGCCTTCCGATGAAGAAGTAATCAAAGCAATGACTAGTTTGAACAAACCTTGGGATGATCTTCATCACATATCATTTTTCCTCCCAGAGTTATGCCGAATCGAGGCAGGGGAATTCACTATCACCATGACGGGAGATCAGCCGTGTCCTATTAACCTCTTAGCTACACAGAAAATTTATGCTGAAGGGAATATGGCGACTATCGCTGAGACCATACCTATTAACATCTCCCGAAACCATAGCGTCATGGAGAATGTCTTCGTTAGAGAGGATTTCTCCCCCGAAGAGATTCATATTTACACAGATCTTTTCAAAGAATTTCGCGACGTTTTTGCCTGGTCTTATGAGGAAATGCCAGGTATTGATCCAAAAATAGTTGAACATGAAATCACAACGTATCCTTATGCCAAGCCTGTTCAACAAAAACTTCATCCAATTAATCCTAATAAAGCAACAACTATCAAGAATGAGGTTGAGAAATTTCTCAAGGCAGGGTTCATTTACCCGATTCATTTGACTCAATGGGTGTCAAACCCCATGTCGGTCGATAAAAAATAAGACACGATTCGCGTATGTATCGATTTTCATGATTTTAACAAGGCATGTACTAAAGATAATTATCCAACCCCATTCATCGACCAGATCATTGATGAATGTGCCAGTTTTGAATCCTTTTCGTTCATGGATGGTTTTTCAGGCTATAATCAAATCCAAATCAAACCTGAGGACCAACACAAAATGGCATTCATTTGTCCGTGGGGTACATTCGCCTATCGTAAGATGCCTTTTGGCCTCAAGAATGCTGGAGACACTTTCCAGTGGGCCATGTCTTTTGCATTTCATGACCTCAAGCATATTCGAGGCCTATCTAGATGATTTAGCATCACACTCTTGCAAGCGAAGGGATCATCCTATGCACCTCAGACTAATCTTCGAACGCTGTCTCTACTTCAGGATTCGCTTGAATCCCAACAAGTGCAACTTTTGCGTCACATCAGGATGTTTGTTAGGTTTCATTGTATCAACAATAGGGATCATGGTGGATCCTCTTAAGGTGGAGGCAATAATCCAGTTGCCCCCCCCATGCACAATCTTACAACTTCAAAGTCTTCAAGGCAAGGAAAACTTCTTACGATGCTTCATCGCCAACTATGCCAAAATCGCCAAGGGCTTTATGCGTTTACTGAAGAAATATGTTCCCTTTTTCTGGGACGAAGCCGCTCAACGCTCTTTCGATGCATTAAAACACACCCTCACAACTGCGCCTCTACTACGACCACCTAATTATAACAAGGATTTCCTATTATATCTGGCTGCCACAGAGTCAACTATAGGCATGGTTTTAGTTCAAGAAGATGATTCATTTTTAGAATACGTGATCTATTACCTGAGCCGAGGCCTCGTAGGACCAGAACTTAATTATTCCCATCTAGAAAAACTTGTGTTGGCGGCCATTCATGTTGTTCAACGGTTCTTTCATTATGTTTTGTTTCGCAAGACCACCGTCGTTGTTGTCGTGAATCCATTCCAGTACATGTTGACATGACGATTTATCAGCAGAAAAATCAGTAGATGGATGGTCATCCTCCAAGAATTTGACTTAGACTTCATTTCAGCAAAGTCCAAGAAGTCACTGGTCTTTGCAGAACTTATTTCGGAACTTTCGGTTGAGTCAGGTAACGTTGTGCCTGAGGAATCGCCTATCCGGGGGGATATGTTTTTTATTGAATCATCATACCCCTGGTACGGAGATATACAGATCTATCTCCAAACTTTGAAGTGCCCCACCTCTGCTTCTCGTGATGAGCATCGACAGATACACCATCAGGCTAAGAATTATCTCATACTCAATGATACGTTGTATCGGAGAGGTGTAGACTGCATCTTGCGTCGATGTCTCACTCATGAGGAGGTCGTCATAGTGCTCAATGATTGTCATACAGGATCTTGTGGCATTCACTTATCTGGGTTGGCAACAGCCCAAAAGATTTTACGAGTAGGTTACTTCTGGACCACACTTATCAAATATTGTATCGAGTCGGTCAAGAAGTGCCATCCATGCCAAATCTTCTCACAGAAGATGAGGGCACATCCAGCTCCTATGTTTCATGTCATCACAGTTGGTCCCTTCACTAAGTGGGGGATTGATTACACTACATGAAACCCCCCATCCACAAGGGGGCACCACTATATCATCATAGCTGTTGACTACTTCACTAAGTGGGTTGAAGCTATGCCAACGTTTAAAGATGACGGAGAGACTACAACTCTCTTCTTATTCAACCAGATTATAGAAAGGTTCGGCGTCCCAAGAGAGATTGTCACTGACCATGGCATTCACTTTCAGAATCAAATGATGACTGAGTTAACGTCAAATCTTGGGTTACGGCAGGAACATTCATCACCTTACTACCCCCAAGCCAATGGGCAATTGGAAGCTGTGGACAAAACGCTTAAGACGATTCTACAACGAACTATCAACTCAGCCAAGTCAAACTGGCATTTGATGTTATACTCGGCATTATGGGCTTACCGAACATCAGTTAAGACTACAACCGGTTTCTCACCTTTCCAACTCATTTACAGGCTGGAGGCAGTCTTGCCCATCGAATGTCAAATCCCATCTCTGAAATTGGCAGTACAGTTATTGCCAGACACTTCTCCACTTGAAGAACGGTTATTACACCTTGAGCATCTTGATGAACAGCGTTGCGATGCGGCCCTGGTCAACGAGGCTCATAAACATAAGGTCAAGTGTCAATATGATAGGTCCGTTCGTCCTCGGATTTTTTCTGAGGGCGACCTTGTCCTAGTATATGACCAAGATAAGGATCCCCTCGGGGCAGGAAATTTCAAACCCATGTGGTTCGGACCTTTCATTATTAAAGAGGTGTTAAAGAAGGGCACTTATCGTTTGGTCGATTTTGAAGGGAATGCTTTGGTGGAGCCTAGAAATGGGCTCTACCTCAAGAAGTATTACTCATAGAATGGTCATTGTGGGTAACTTTTTGTAACATATGTATAGTCTTTGTACTATTACTTTTTTACGTTTCTTTTAAAAAGTGTTATGGACGTGTCATTGATGTTATCTTTCGCCAATATGGCAGATGTCAAGTGAATCCAAGGTGTTCATTGGGTATGCGGACGGTGCTAGTCGACACATGCAGAGGCTTGCCTCCGCATCTTGGGTAATCTTTACACCACAAGGTCAGTTGTTATCTTCCGGAGGTATATGCTTAGGTGACACCACAAATAATGTTGCTGAGTATAGTGCAGTTATTGAGTTGCTTCGTGATGCTTTGTCATTGGGTATCTCTCGTCTCCAGGTCTATCCATACACTCAACTGGTTGTGTCGCAGCTAAACAGAATATATCGGGTACATGAACCAACTTTACACCGATGATTCCTTAGGGTACGTGTCTTGGAACGCAACTTTGATTATATCACATATTTTCATGTTCCTAGGAGTTTAAATCAAATCACAGATACTCTAGCTAATCACATTTTAGATTGGCATCTTGCTCACATATAAAAAGATCATGAACATAAACATGTAAATACA
>ML793091.1:209862-266575 GCA_009831015.1 Picea engelmannii
TTAGATTGGCATCTTGCTCACATATAAAAAGATCATGAACATAAACATGTAAATACATTTTTGTACACATAATCCATAAGACACAAAAAGAGATAAAAAATCATATATAAACATCATAAAACCCTCAGAGTACATAGATGGGCACAAATGCCTCAAAAGTGGGAATAATAACGAGTCACTGGGCTTATTCCCTCAAAAATATATATACATATCAGTGCTCATGGCACATAAAAGTATAAAGTCTGCTCAGGGCCTATGGGCCCTATTATAATCATGTACATCCTGGGCTAAACGCCTAAACAATCGAACCCATGTCCGAGGTGCCCCCACAACATGAGTCTGCATGGAGGGCGACAGGTCCTCTATCTCTGCCATGGGAACTGTGCGAGTGAGTGCAGTAAATTTCCACTCAATCCACCTTAGGACTCTCTCAGCCTCTCCTGCTGGGAGGTTCCCAGCTACTGCTGCTCCTCCAGCGGCGGCAGTTGTGGCTTCTGGCCATGGGCGACGCCTGTTCTGTGCATAGTCGACAGGTCGCATGGGTCCCACATCTGCATGCAATAAATGTTAACCCATCAAAAACTCTGGTATACAAAAACATGATATATATATAAAAAAGACATAAGAATTACATATGAAAAAAAAAAACTGTATAGGTGGAGACTTACCCATCTCCCCTCTCTCCTCACCAGGAGGCACTGGTATCGCTGGATCTCTGGAGAAGTCGATCCCCACATATGGGTGGTCCTATATAGCTAGGATCTATCGTGATAGCCAAGAAAAAAATTCGTCGTTAAAGGCCTCCACGGTCCTTCCACCACCCTGTCGTGGCAGTAACGCTGCCCATCTGCATAATGCGGGGAAAGCGGAGATGTCCTCGTACTGTCAGCCGAGGACTGAAACACAAAACTCTCTCGAAAAATAATGAACACAGGATGGTCCCAAACCCGAATTTCCTATGTGTTCATTGTCTGCAAGCTATCAACTGACTCTTCATGCACTCTAACAATTTTGTACTCCAATAAAAAATGTGTGCATTTTTACACTGGATCGCACAGTTCATCTGTGCGCGCGAAGCTTGATGCACGACTGCTGAGCCGATAATCCGCCCAATAAGCGATAGAATAGTCTATAGGGTGAGGCTAGTAATCCTACTAACAGGTACCGAGGAAGTCCTATGATCGTTCCCAACCACACAGTAATCATCTATAAGCTCCGAGACTTTTCTCAGCCCTGTAGAAAAAGTCTGAAAGTTGACTGGCTCCCCTCTCCTCGAGAGGCCAGTCAAAAAGTAAATATCCTTGGTGGTGGGAACCAAGGATTTCCCCTCTAGCATGAACGCCTCTGCATCAGGGTGCCAATAATCAACCAGGGCATTCAGTAGCCTTGGTTGCGCACAAATGAACAAACATAAAAACAATTTCACTAAACCACACTGTGTCAGCACGGCCACAATGTTCGGATCTGCAGCCACTAACTCATTGGCGGCCTCGTGCTCCCTTTCCCTCCACTGAACATACATCCTGCCAACATCACAAGGTAAAAGAGGGTCAATTCATCCTTCCACTTGTTTTTTTCATAACGCGGGGGGGGGGTGTACCCACGGCCTGTAGAGTCAACAGTCGCGGGTACCTGCGGGAAGGATTTTCTCTTCCCGCGGGTACCCGCAGGCTGTCTCTGGACAACCCACATTTACCTAGGGCCAACCTTTTTGAGGTCGACGCCCACCCCTAAAAAACAACTAAACACTAAAAATGAGGTATGGAATAACTAGACAGGGGAGTTTGTACTTACTTGGTCCAAGAAGAAGTCCGTTTCGCTCCCGGAATCACGATCTTTGGCAAAGGGGGTCTTTTGGCTCCAGAGTCAATTTCCAAATCAGCAATGGTGATAATGAGCTGCCAGCTTCTATTTATAGACTTTTGGGCCTCTTTTTGTCACTTTTTTGGGCCCCTTTATCAGTTTCTTTATACCAAAAACCATTTAGAGTGATCCAGGAGTTACATGGGAGGCATTTGATCAGGTATTGGGACAATTTTTATAGAGTTTCAAAAAATAAGAAATATATATTGGCGGTCCATAATTTTTTTTTTTTCAAAAATCAACTTGAGCATATCGGGTAGGATTTCATCCCAACTGTTGCATCTCGTTTCCTTTTTTTCTTATGATATAGGATCAATCCCATCTAGTTGTGACATGAAACTATCATACTTTCTCTAGAAGTGTCGCAACTTGGTGGTAGATCTTACCCAAACATGGATTCCCTAGGTAGGTCCTGGTTGCATTATGGTGTCCATGCCATTTCTAACAACACTGTAGGCTCGGGAGTCCATATAGTCTTTCCTGAATATGAGTTTGAGCCTCATTTGCATGGGTATTTTTCACTCTTTGACTTACCCTCCGGACTCCCAAAACATAATGGGTCTCCTTTTAAGCCCTTTTCAGACCCTCTAAACATGAAAAGATTGCTGAGCGATCTTGTGGCCTTTCACGCTCGTTAAATTGAAATTTGAAGTCACGTCTGTCCGATGGTAGTTTACCCCTTTTTGGGTCCGGATGGTCAACTGTACGAACAAAGGAATACTCTATTGAATTTTTATTCTTTAGAAGAGTATCCTCAGGTAATATTTTATTCCTTTTTCGGGCCTGAGGGACTAAATTTACAAAAAAGAAACCCCCCCGGAGTCCATAGTTAAGCTCTTTTCAGACTCCCTAAAATTGAAAAGATCGTCGAGTGACCTTATTATTTCACACTCGTTAAAATGGTCCAGAAGAACATTCCTGACGGAGTCCATAGTTAAGATTTTTTCAGACTCCTTAAAAGTGAAAAAATAGTCGAGTGATCTTGTCTTTTTCACACTCATTAAAATGGTTTTGAATTGACATCTAGTTGGTGATAGTTTATCCCTTTTTCGAACTGACTAGACTATTTTCGAAAAAGGTACCCCAATGGAGTTTCCTTTTATGATTTTTCATACTCTCTAAATATGAAAAACCACTGAGCTTCCCTTCTCTGGGCTCGTTAAACTTACATCGAAGGACGTTACCATTGTGTGTTCTATCAACCGCATTTGCATACCTTACCCATCATCCTTGTAATAGTTTCTTTTGCATCTTAACACCTTTGGCCACTGGAGGATTTTTCCTGAGTATCATTTCCCTAGAACATCAGTCATGTCCTTGTGCCTTGAGCTAGTATGTTTGTAGTACTTGTTCCTCCATTGTAACGTAATAATCCTTTATTCTTTTTCAAAATCATCAAAAAGAACAAAAAAAAATCAAATATAGCCCAAAAAGAGGTTGGGAAAAGTATTTTCTTTGTTGGAAGCATAATGAGTCGCTCTTGGATAAATCACATCTGTATGTTTGATTCATCAGACTATGGGATGTAGTACGACCTTAGGAAGATTTTCTCACTATATAGAGTTGTGTCCTCCACTATTTGGTTACTCTTCCAAACATATGGAGAGTTTGCGTTGACTCCTGCTTCGTAAAATTATGATTAATAGATATGCTACCTGAGTCTTATCACTTGTCGTGATATTATCCAAGGGAAGTTTGTCACTGAGCCTGAGTCGACCCCTCTGCAATATGTCTCTTTTCTGCATACTCAGCCATCCTGAACGTCCAATCGAGTCCTTGTTCGAAATCACTGAAGCCTTCAGTCCGATCATCAAGATTATCAAGTCCATAACCGACGAGCCTTCGAAGACCTCTAGGTAGTGCATTCGTACACTCATGTTACACTCCTACCCGAGTTTAGAAGATTTTGAATTTGTTTCTTGAGATATGAAGTACAACCATCAAGCTGAACCAGCTTCTGGGAGATGGATACTTTATATGTATATCTTTCTGATTTCAAGATGTAGCTCCGATGTGTATTATTCACAGCTACTCTTTATAGTTATTTGACATGGATCTACAGTGTATTTGATTGTTAGCCATGGTTCTATTTTATCCTGAGCATGGGTATGCCTGCCTCGGTGAGACATTTTTTATTTTGCAGACGACACCTCTTGATTCCTGATTCTTGGGCTCACTCATTCAACATATCAGTACATATTGGTAAAGAATTGGTAATGTATTTCGGACATTAGATGCTCTTCTTATCTAACACATTAGGGGGCATCTGTTATAACCCTAAATTGCACCATACATGCTTACCTGGCATCAGGCGAACTCATTTCCCTTCATTTCCAAAACATCTGCTGAGAAACCTCTTTAAAAATCCTTTTGGGTAAAGGTACACGTGCCCTAACCCACTACTGCACGCGGGTGAACGCTGGCATGCCTACTACAGCCCGCGTTTACCTAACAAAGAACAAAAACATGAAATTTGCAGATGGGACAAAAAGTTATGGGTCAGTTAACTGAAACTCCCGGCCATGCATGGACAAGAGTTCGTCCAAAACCCTAGCTCCTTCTAGCCTATAAAAGAAGGGGTAGGGGTACTATTTGGAGGAGGAAAAATATAGCGAAGAAACTCTGCCCAATTGCCAAGTCCATTTGTCCCAACCCTTTAGCCTTTCCTTAAGCCTAAGGAGAATTAACACAAAGCAGTTGGAGGACAAAGAAGAGGAGAAGCCCAGGATCAAGATCAAGGAGCGGTGGTCGATCTCAACTTTGATTGTAAGTTGATTCATTTTGAAAATAATAAAAATAATACTTTTCCCATCCCAAATGCATGAGTTATCTATGATTTGTGTAATTTATGCTTAATTTCTAGCCCTCAAGTAGATAAATAGCATGCATGCGTAGTGTTTTGTCTTGATTGCAGGTTAAATTTGGAAGGAGCAGCGCAAGGAAGAGTGCAAAGTCATCAGCATGGATAGGTCATCATAGGTGGTAGGTCATCTTCAATGAGTGCCAATGTCAAATATCACCACATCAGGGATTCAGACACATTTTTTTTCAAGTTTTTATGATGCCATTAATGAGTCAAAGTTGACTCCTTCCTTGTAGAAGTTAGTTGAATATTTTGTTCCTAAAAGATATGTATCTGTAGCTAATCTTAGGATAACAGTTCAATTCAAATTTTCCAAGATAGAAATAAATTTTTGTATAAATTTCATGGAGCTACATCAACTCAGGGTTGGCTGGGAGTGTATGATATTTTTCATTGACTGAATAATGAAAACATTTTCTGGATATTAATGAAATTTTGTTTGGACCAGAAGTCCTTGTAAGTTGATATCATAGATTCATGTGATTATTTCCTTTTATTCTTGTGTTTCTCCTATTTATATGTTCTGATTAATTTAGTTAATTTTGTATGTGTATTTCTTCTTTAAAGATTCAATGAGATGTATGTGGCAGAATTCACTTAAAATTGGTGCTCTGTTATATATATTTTTATATCCTTTCTTCTACAATCACCGTGGGATTCATCCTTGATATATGCCCCAAGGGGTTGTTCATTTTCTTTGTAAAATGAATCTGCAATGACATTTGAATGTGTAAAGGGGATTTTTCTACCTTGCCTTTGAGGTTTTCATCTTTTAATTAACCAGGTTCCCATCAAATTATCATTGATATCCCATTTTGAATCCATTTCCCAATGAACCTTCTACCCACCTTGCCACCAACTCTATAAATTCAATATTTCCTTAAAGATCTATCCTTTGGAATAAATTCCAAATTAATCCTTTTAGTGATTCATTTGAAGAGAGAGAGCCCTCTCTGGGTTATAAGGGATAGCTTTCAAACTCAAGTTGGATTGTGGTTAACTCTAGGATTTGCTTCCTCAGCTAAAAGAGATTTACAGAGTGATAAAAATTAGCATCACCAATATTTGTTGAGATATATTGGTGACCATAACTACCATCCTCTGAAAAATATGTGATGTATGATTCTAGTGTACGTATTGGTCTCAACTATGCCAACACCTTGAATTGTATCTCAAGGTCCTTCTTGTCAAACATGTCAATCAAAATTTGAGTGAAGTCCACATATGAAGTGATTTTTGTGTTTCCTAATGTTACCATTCCATGGTACCACCATTCATGGGATTCTCCTTCCAAATGGAGGGTGGAGTACTTAATTTATTTGGATTTGTTCATTGAGTTAAGTTGGAGGTAAGTATCCAACTTATGTACCCAGGCCCTGGTTGTGCTCTTTGAAGACCCATCAAAGGTTGGAATAGTCAACATTCCCACCTTGCACATGATATCAAAATTTTGTTGGATCTTCACTCCTCTATTCCCTTCAAACTATATTTATGTTTGAGGTTGCAGAAGTATGTATAGGAAAATTTCTCACTGATATCTTCATCTATCATCTTGTACTCCCCATATTAGGTGTTAATATCAATCCATTGATCTGGTTGGTTATGTGCTTCTATAGGATACCTTATCATGACCTATGGTAAGAAAGGAATATGGATCTTTAGGCTCTTCCTCTGAGTTAGGGTATGGTTATTGCTACTCTCCATGTGTATTATGTCACCCCAATGGGATCCAATGGGTCCACCTTGACCTTTACCACTCATACTCCCACGCTGGCCTATAAACTATGTAAGCACCTCAAGCATCTACTATTGGAACCTTATTGTATCTACCTATCTTTTGGATGATTCATCCTGACCCTTGAACAAATATTTTGATATCTAGGTCATAGTTCCTTCATGGTTGTCTCCCATGCTTCCTTTTAGTTCCGACTCTGTGTGATTTTCTTCTATTTATTTTTTTGGTAACTATTAATATGTCTTTCCTCCACACCATTTTTTTATAGGCATCATTGTATTCACATGCTGGAAGAATCACCATCTTTGATACCACTATAATGTTCCCAACTAGGCTAGGACAAAATTTTGTATATTTCTTCCCAAAAATTTGTTGTTTCTTCTTATATGAATGTCTTATTAACTTCTTATATATCGTTTGATCAATGTGAAATATTGTTAGACATATAGGATACATTCATTACAAAAAATGGACTATATAATCATGGAATTGTATTATGGATGGAAACTCCAAAAATCAATACAATGATGTCTAATATTGTAATAATAGTTGCATAATACTACTAAGCACACAATTATAATGGATGCCAGGAAACTACATAATCCACTATAGAAACACATAATAAAAACATGGAATGACATCGACCTATGGTGTCAATTGATCCAAGGCTCACCAATCCTTACTCTTCTCTACCCTAGCAAACATTGATCTCCAGTAAACCACCTCATAATCTCCAAATCGATCTGACAGATGGCTGGAAAATCCTAATATGGAGTGGTCCTTGTGAGATGACTATGGGGCATCTAGTGAGGCCTCACATGATAACATGTTCCCAACCTGTGGGGATTCCCCCTTTTATAGATGTGTGAGACCCTCCAGAAACCTATGGATCTAAAACTCGAACTCTTCCTAGAAAAAAACTACAAATACCCTCTACAACCCAAAATTATTCCCAACTCCCTCTAGTATCAAATCAAACAACAAATGACTCCAATGAGAACTCTGGATGAATCCTCCTCTTGTCTAGGTAGGTTGGATATTGAACCATCGAAACTAAACCTACGGTGGAAGGTTTTTTCCAAAAACCCCAACAAAAAATATGGCTACAAGAGAACTCAATAAAATATCACATAATAAGGCCAAGGGGAAGGGTTACTCTTCAATTTATCCTTTCTTTTAACCTTTTAGATATTTCTTCCATTTTGACCAAATCAAATCTTCACTTTATTTTCCCTCCAATTCCATTTAAATATAATCGTTTTTTTTTTATTTAATGTCACTTTTAGGATTTGTCATTATTTTTACCTAATGACACCAAATAAACCCCCTTGAACCCCCTTTTTCCTTGTTGACTATAGTCTATAGGAGTCATATAATCTATTGAGTCATCCTTCATCACAGTCAATTGGAAGGGGATATTACATCCGAAGACAATCATTGCTCAATAAAGAACTTCAAACTATCATTATCTATTTTTACCTTGAAGTGTCTTCATATTAGGTAAGGGAACAATTTCTTATTACATGTAATATGTATAACATTTCCTTTTCATAAATGGGTTGGAGTAAATTATTTACTTTAAGTTGGATACTCTCAAAGGTAAGGGTCCTTCCTTCTTGCATTAAAACTGCACCAATTCCATTTTCTAAGGCATCTCATTCCATGATAAAGGATTTTATGAAGTCAATTGTGACCAGGACAAGCTTCATACACATAGGCTCCTTAAGATTTTCAAAATAGTTAGTTTCTTCTTGAGTCTAAGAAAATGCCTCCTCTTTTCATAACGCTATTATAACTATTTATATTTGACCATAATTCTTGAAAAACTTGCAGTAATATTCTGTCAATCCTAATAATCCTCTAATATTATTCAAGGTTTTTAGAATTTGACATTCCATCATAGATTTAATTTTGTTAGTATCCACTTTTACGCCTTCATGAGATATAAAATGTCCCAAATATTCCACTTCTTGAACCCCAAATGAACACTTGTGTAATACCCTGGTTTTGATTCCCCATATTAAATAATGTATTCTATTAATTTATGAAAGGTTGGAGTTCCCAAACAATTAAAATAGGCCAAAGTGCCTAGGAAATGTAACGTTTTGATCATTATTAATAATAAAATACATCGTTGGCTGCCATATGTACAAGGAAATGAGTTATACGGGGCTATGATTCCATGAGAAAAAAGGATTAAGGGGCTAAGTCTTTTATTATATTTTATTTACACATAATTTATTTAATTGAGAGAAGTCATTACATGAGCTTCCTGGGGAAGACCATGTGATTCTCGATTTCCAACTAAATATATAAGCCCATATTTTGGGTTGTTTTGGGGTTCTTCTCTATTCACACTTTCACTCTTTCATTCATTGTTTCTCAATTATCATTCCTCATTCGTTCTTGTTCTGGGATTGGGACATGGGGAGTGAGAATTGTTGAAGAAGAAGACATTGTTTGTTGGTTGTAGTAATGACCGGTGTGTTCCATCCATGAATTCATGCCTGCATGCTTGAAATGAATTGGCATGTACTAAATTTTATTCACAGTTGTGAGTCCTGAGAGTCCTAGCATGGAGATTCTTGACCAAATTCACTAGAGACCTAGAAGGAGGTGGACAACTTGAGGGACTATGTGATAGAGAAGGGAGTCCATTCTTTTGGGTTGTGTAGGTTGGAGAGAAGAGAGATGGTGTACTTTGGATTGTCGTGTGTTGAGAAACCTATGAGAGATTAAGTGTTGACTGGTTTGGGAAGTTGAGTGACACCCTGGAGCTATCCTTATGGATTCATATCCCTAGCTCTGTGGTGACATTGTTGTTGAGAAATGGAAAAATAGTGTCTACAGTTGGGTGGAATGTCCTTCATATGCAGCCAGTTGGTGAATCTTTTGTTAAAGATAAGTGCTCTCTGTCATGTGTTTTTATGCTTGTATATTTTTATTTTTGTTGTGTATTAATTAATATCTCTAGGATGTGTACCTTTAAGGTGCATGTTTTCTAATTATTGGTGTGTATGGAATGTTTAAACATTATTTTATGATGTAATATGAATCTTGATGATTTCATGTGACTCTTTCATGCTTCTTTATTAATTAAATGTCGTAAAAAATTGGAAATCAGTTTTGAAGTGTTTTTGGAGTAGCATGTTTGGTCTATGGGTGGCTGGATATGTTACAAATTAGTATCAGAGATCCAATTTTTTACACTAGTCCTGGATGGGCCGATTAATAGAGAACAAAGTTGAAATTTTGCAGAAATGTAGTTGCAAAGGATGTCTACAATTTGTTTGTTGAATTCCAACAATGGATGAATTGAATGGAATTCATTCAAGGATTATGAACCAATGGTGCACATGAGAAATTTATTGGTGTGGTGGTTAAATGGGCAATTATTGGAGTGAAATTGGAAAAATTTGAGGATTGTCGAGCTCCCATGGTGAATTTTGGGCAAAATTGGGAAAAAGCCCCAAACTTTACAGTTAATTTCATGAGGAATTTGACATGGCGGAGTCAAATTCCAATTATTGAGGCTGAAAATATTTTTATAGGAACCTAAATTTATCATATGAATAAGATATAGAGTTTCAATGGCATCCATTGAAGCAATTTTGAAATTTTGAAATTTTGGGCATATTTGGAAATTTTTAAAATTTGGAAAAATTAGAAAAAAGATACTGGGAATTTTTTTGTACCATTAATGTCAGCATGACATGAGGGCCAAATGTTAGATGACGTGGTATAAATGTGACATTTACTTCGATGGTAGAAGGTACATGGTGGTGTGGTGTCACAGGTGGCAAGTGACCTAGCACCACGGTGGTGGGCATCTTCCTACCCGAAGGAACTTCGAGCGGGACCCAGAGAACTAAATTACGGAAGCGGGTAGAGTGGGGTTAGACTAACTGAAGGTGGAGGAGGTGTTGGGAAAATTAATTTTGTATGAAAAAAATCAAATTCCAATCCATCAATTATCAATCTAGGGTTTATCTGTTTCTTTCAAAGTTAGGATGAAAAGTATATGTAGGCTACGATTTCCATTCTAACATTGGTCATATAACATGTGTTGTAGTAATTTAAATCAAACCACTCTTACATAAATGAAATAAACCACACTTGATGAAATGAAAATCACGCTTGCAGAAATGAAATAAACCACACTTGCTGAAATGGAAAGCTCACTAATAGGAAAGTAATTCTCTCAAGAAGTGGTGGGCTACTCAATTCCATGCTTTCAACCACCTCTAGGGATTTGTATGGTGGATCACGCCAACCCTCTGCTTCACCACCTATGGGGATAGACAGAAGCACCCAATACACAAGGATATCGAATTCTACATCACCCTTGTGGAATTGAAAACAAATCTAATCAATAGATAGTAAATTTAATCTACTTGATAGAAGGCAAATTTCTAAAAAGGAAAGGTTCACACACTTGCATAAATAAATAAAACTAAAATTTTAATCTCCGATCACCATGCGATCATAATATAAAGTGTTTCCACTAATCTACACCATAAATGAATTAATTTAAATGGGGTATTTAAACACACTATGAAAAATAATAGAACTACCTATGCTACACAAAACTCATGATAGTTACATCTAATTAAATAAATTATAGAATTTAAAATAAATCCACACTCACACATGACAATAAATTAAATAAACTTATAAATGATTACAAGATATGTTAATAATCCAAAACTAATCAATCCAATCTCATGAATGGTTCCAAGGTTCTCTCCTCATAATAAGATGGTTGTTGTTGACCCAAATCCATGACATATTTCATTGGTTGAAGATAGATTTTCTTGGATTTCCAAAATTGTCCCATAGAGTAGCAACAACTGCGAGTAGGAGTGAGTAGAAAAAAATAGTAAAAGTACGATCTCTCAAAAAGTACGATATAGGTTTTTGAAATATTTTGAGGACAGGCTTATATTGAATTAATAATGCCTCATATGAAAAATATTAAGGACCCACTTCGTATATTTTTAGCTATAACAATAACAACAGTGATGACATAGGAGTAGAAGAAAGATGGAATAACAACAACCAGGATTCGTATCAATGGATTCGTAGAACTATTCAAAGTTGCATCATGGGAGTTGTGACACTATTCAGAGTTGCAACAGTAGTTCTCGAAGTTGCAGCAAAAAGAGTTGCAACAACAGGAATTATGACATTGTTCAGATTTTTATCATGTGCACTATTAAGAGTTGTAGCAACAATGCTTAGAGTTGCAACAAAAATGCTCAAAGTTGCAACAATGTTCCAGAGTTGCAACAACCATTATCAAAGTTGCATCAGCAGTTATAAGATATCCATCATTGTTCTAGAGTTGCAACATGGGAATTGTGGAACTATTGAGAGTTGCAGTAACAGTTCTTGGATTTGCAACAACAAGAGTTTCAACATTGTTTAGAGTTGCAGCACAAGAGTTGTGGCATGGGAGTTGAGACATTGTTCAAAGTTGTAGCATGGGATTTGAAACACTATTCATATTTGTAGAAACAATGCTCAGAGTTGCAACAATAGTGATTGGAGTTGAAACACAGGAGTTGTGGCTCTGTTCATAGTTGCAGTAATGTTCCTGAGTTGCAACGCAAGAGTTGGAGAAACAATTCTCAAAGTTGTAACATGAGAGTTGCGACACTGTTCATAGTTGCAACAAGAGTACTCAAAGTTGCAACAATGTTCCAGACTCACATCAATAGTGTTCATAGTTGCATCAACTACTATAAGGAGTTGCGAAAACTGCATGGGAGTTGTAGCAATAGCGTGGAAACTGCAACAACTGAGTTGCAATAGTGGGGACCAAAATACTTCGATATCACATCCTGCACAACAACCTATATAACACATAGTCTTTGTATATTAACTCCAAGATAAATGAAAATATGATATTTCTCTAATGTTTAACCATTGTTCATGTCAAATACTAAAGAAATGCAAATGGAAAATACCTTATATATAAATCCTGCAAATAAGTATGAAGATGGATTAACAAGCATTAACACATGTTATGGATGAGAAATAAGAAATGAAAATGTAGGCGAAAGAAGATATAAAAAGATGACAATTCTAAGGCCCAACATCTCCCCTGCATTGAACATATTGCATGCCCTCATGCAACCCACAACCAAGTTGTAAGGACATCCATTTTTCAATGCACCTTTCCATTTATCTTGAAATATATTTTTGTTATCTTTCCATTGTCATGAACTTTATTATAGGATGCCAAAATAATAACACAAGAAGAATGATAATGAATCTACCTTTTTTTCTTGATCATTTTCCTCACATTCACAATAGGTTCTTGTGGGGCATCTTTTGAATTCACTATTGGTTCTTGTGTAACAATGCAAATTTCTCTTCTTTTGAGATCCAACACTGGTTCTTGTGTAACATTGTTGGTGTCATTCCCTTCTATTTCCAACATTGGTTGTTGTGTGACAGTGCATATAATGTCTTGGTAATTGTTGCTTCTGCTATGGTATGTGTTCATTATTTAAAAGCATCCTTCAAGTGTTTCTTAGCAATTCCAATGGTGTAACACCCCAAGACCGATCCCCAATTCTAAATATGAATGTAAATATGTTTTATAGGTTGGTGAGATAGGTTATTATAGGCCAGAAGGCTCATGTTATTATTAGGCTGGAGAGCCTAGATGCTAAAGGCCAGTGAGCCAATTTTGTATATGTAAACACTCATATCATTAATAAAATACATCGCTATGTGTAGAACAACCATGATAAAAGAGTATGGGGGACTAAGCTTCACTAGGAAGGGAAAGGGAGGGATAAGAGCCTTGGAAATGGGCTAAGCTATAGGGATTATCTCCAAGGTAATATTATAATATTATTCCTAAAAGACTACGGTTTGGATATAACTCACGTTATTCTAAGTTCTTTTGGGAAAGGAACAAATTACATGTGGAACTCATGAAGCTTCATGATGAAAAGTGTATGGTAGGGGACATGAAAATATATTTGGAAAATCTTGTCATTCTTAGGGGGGATTCTTCCATTCACCATCACATTCATGATTATTGTCATTCATGAGTCATTCAACTATTCTCTCCATCATTCAACCCTTGCACCCTTCACGCACTCTCGAAGTTGTACAAAGTACCTCTCTCTCACAGGTAGCATACCTATACCTTACCTGAGCCAGTACTGTCCCATACCTGTGCCAGTATTGTTCACTACCCAAATTTTGTTGCTGCCATCACCATTCCTTGCCTGAATGTGGGTGCTTCCATCACTTGTTCCATACCCAAATTTTGTTGATGCCTTCACTTGAGCCAGTACCTGGTTGAATTAAGAGTTGCACTAAAGAATTGGGTTGTCAAGCCCGTGGGTTTGAAGAGGATAATTTTCAGGCCTGTGGGTTTGAAGAGGTGGGTTGTCAGGCCTGTGGATAGAAGAGGTGGGTTGTCAGGGCCATGATAAATTTTCTCCAGGTGAGAGAATTGATGGTAATTGATTTTCTGAGGGAGTTCAACTACAACTATAGTACTCTAAGACTTCTTGTTCGTCCTCTTGCTAAATTCCTGTAAGGGAAGTGGGGCAGCCTAAGGAATATTGAGGAGAGAAGGGACACACTTCCTGGGGTGGGATAGACATGTGGGGAATGAGATATTGTAGGTTGTTAGTTTGAGTTGGTACCTGGGACGAAATGCTTCCTATTTTCTATGTAGGAAAAACCTGGTAAGAAATCCCTTTACCTAGGTGGAGTTTACTACTAGCTCGGGGGTGACCCACTACTGAGAGTTCTCAACAACGTCGTCTAAGGCTGGGAGGATTGTGGAAGGCCTGCACACAGTTGGTGGTATTCTATCAAAAATAAGTATCAATTGTGTGTTAATGTAGATGATGTGTATTTATACATGTGTTTATGTATATGTGTTTATCATGTGTATTTGCAGAGTTTATGTACGCTTTAATTGTTGTATGCATTTAGAAAATGTTATGTAGTTTACCCCAGTATAATGTTGGGAATGTTACAATATTGTTGCATGCATATTGGTATTATTTCCTCTTAACTCTGTTCACATGAAAAATTCAATATTTAATTTAATGGGTACCAAAATATATAAATTTATGTATGGCATACTTAGTAAGAGTGTTTTATGGAGTAGCATGCCCCGACCTGGGTGGTTGGGGATATTAAAAATTGGTATTAGAGCATGAAATGCTTTGGTGGCATGACCCAACCTGGGTGGCTGGGTATGTTACAATATGTTATTAGAGCTCCATTCTTCAACACTAAGCCTAGATGGGTCGTGTAAGTGGAAATTGAAGTAGAATTTTCACAGAGAATCGTTTTAGAAATGGCCAAATTTTGATTTATAGAGCATCCATGAGTTCCAGGAGGGCACTGAGAGCACACCATAAATGTGTTTGAAATCTCACGAGGTGTAGAGGTTCAAGAAACCATAATGGTCATTGGATTGAGCCTCCAGATTAGATATGGGCCATTGGATCAAACCCATATGAGAGGAGAGCACACTATAGAGAAGATCATATCCCAACTGTTGAATCTAAGCACGAAAGAATGAGGGTTGTCAGATTTGGAAAAGGAGTGCGACAATTAACCCCTCAAGTATTTTGGACTTCCCTGCTTTGGAATTTTTTAAGTATTTGATGAAAAGGAGGTAAAATCCCCAAAGTTATGAAGTCCCAGAGTGAATCTACATTGTAGATCAATGGGAGGAGTACCTCACCATTGGATCAAGAACATAATAGGAGGTGATGCATTGTGGAGAAGATCAGATCCCAACTGTCAGATCTATGTGCGAGTGAGTGTGAGTCGTATATCTCATAAAAGTTTGAAGGTTCGACACTCTGAGAGAAATGAGTCCTTATGCTGCCAAAAAGAAAATATCCTAAAGTCTCGAACTCTGGAGGAAATCTAGACCATTCATGTTTGGGGACACATGTCCACAAAATAGAAAGTATTTGGAAGTTCAGAATTCGTGAGATTTGCATTGTTATGTTGAAAATTCTCTTGAATCCCAAAGTCCCGAAGCTCTAGAGAGAGGATGTTCGGGAGTTCAGAGATTTGACATTCGAGAGTTATTGAGAGTGTTGTGGGAGAAACCTTCGAAGCCCAAAGTTCTGAAGCTTTGGAGTGTCGAAGTAACGAAACTCCAGAGAGCGATGGTTCAGGAGTTTTCCAATTCGACATTTGGGTGTTTTGAAATGTGCTCGTGTGGAATCCTATGAAGCTCAGAGTTATGAATCCTAGAGCGCCAAAGTGATGTGTCATGATGACATCACCTAGGGTGATGTGGAACCACTTTATGCATTCCATGTGTCATCATGTTTCAAGTTTTTCATAGACCTTTTGTACCAATTGGAACTTGAGATGTGTCACATGTCGATTGGGCTATGTGTCATCTCCATATTTTTGACACATAGCACCCTTGGTGTGCAATTGCTGAGGAGACTCCAGAATTTCTTAAATTTGGCATTCAGGAAATTTGGAGTATATGGTTGCAAGAACCTTTGAAGCATGAAGCTCCGGAGAGCCTCTCCAGGATTTTTCCAGTTCGATGTTCGGGGAACTTAGCATGTTGTGTGGCCAAACTTCCGAAGCCCGAAGCAATGAAACATTGGAGTAATGAAATGTTGAAGCACTAGTCCGAGAGAGTTTATCAACTCAACATTCAGGAGAAGTGTGGTGTTATGTTAGAAAACATTATGAAGCTCTGAAGAAACAGAGCCCCAAAGCTCCGAAGAAGTACTGTTCAAGAGTTTACCAATTTGACATTAGAGGGAATTGGGATGTGTTGAAGGAGAAACCTGCAAAGCCTAAATTTTTGGAGCCCCAAAGTCCTGAAGCTCTGGATAAGCACCTTTCAACTAAGAACTTGGTCATAAACCGTGGTCATATGAGTTTTTATCCAAAGTAAGGGGGGATAGTTCCCGCATTTTTTATTTTAAAGAAAAAAAGGGGATTTAAGAAGGAGCCAACGTGTTTCTGATTTGTATAGATCTACAATTGAGGGAAATCACATGATCTTGTAAGTGTTACATGTCAAAATTTCTCACTTCGATAATGTCTCATTGTCATTGTCACAAGTGTCGCAAGTGTAAGAAAATTCATATTTTCGTCTCGCATGTGTCGCATTGCGAACGACACCATAAGAACACTTGGGACATCCTATAGGACTTGTTAGAAGAGGAAAACATGTCATTTAGAAAATTTTACAAGATTTTTCCTTGAAGAATAATCATCTTAAAAATATTTTTGCAGATCAACGCTCACCTATCCACTTACAGGGAGCACTAGAACTCCTTGTCCTCTTAGAAGGGAGTGTTATAGCGCTATGTGGTAAATTTTGAGGGAACGTCAATCTGTTGAGAGAATCTTGGGGAAGAATCCCCCTTATCTCTAAGGACAACAAAGAAGCATCCGAGCTAGTTTGGATCGAATCCCAGTTAAACGCTTGATCTAAGGGAAATACCACAACTGATGGAGTCATATCCTCAACTTATCCCAAGAATAGCTAAGGTAGTTGAGCCTCTCAAAGCCTATATAAAGAGGCATTCTCATGGTGAAAAAGAGAGAATATCAGTGAAAAGTATTGTCATTCTGATCGTGGATCTTTTGAGTAAGGGGTTGGACAAGGAGGACTTGGTGAGGCTGCTGCATCTACATCTACAGATTGTAATCACCTTGTTATGTTCTCATTAATATATATTCTTGGCATGTTTCCTTCAAGTTTTTGTATATTTACATGGGCTTGTCCCTTCTTGATATATCTATTTTAAACTAATCTTGGTAGAATATGAAGCATGCATTGTCTTTGTTGTTTGTTGGATTGCAAAACTCATTAAAGGGATTGAAGATCAAGTTCAACCTGAATTGAGCAAGGACAAACTTCAGAAAAAGGTACTCATGATTTTTTCCTCTTTTCCTTTGACTAGTTTAGCTACATTTAAAGGAATGTCAGTGTTCAATGTTAGAAATTTTCGGTCTTGGTCATAGGGGTGTAAGATCCAAGAGGACATTCACCTGTCTGCGAGGGAATTTTCCTACAACAAAAATTGGCGACTCCATTGTGGAGTGAATCTTTCAGTTTTGGTTTCTTTCCTTGGTCTTCTCTTAGCCTTTGCTCGTCTTCAGATCCTACTCACTATATTTTTCCTCTTTTATACATGTGTTGTCAGTCCTGAAGTCATCTTACATGGGATGATTATCAAGCCTTCCTAATTTTTTGTTTTCTGGGTTGATACTTTTTCATTCTCAGAAAACAACGCCCCTCTTCCCTTATAGCCAAAGAGATGATTTCATTATTAATGCTCTCCTGCAGTGCTTTAGGGAGCCTTGTATCATTGGTGCTTATATGACCAGAGCACCGATGTTTCCCTCTGTTGAAAAATTGTTGGATATGTTTGTTGGGTGTGATTATTTGGTTGTTCCTTCTGCTTAGGAATTTTTCTATCAGTTTGTGTCTTCAATAAAACTTGCAACTTGTTTCTTTCTAAGTTTTTTTTGTTTTTTTGTTTGGATTTTTAAGATATTTCCTTGTGTTGAAATCACTCTTCCTCTTTGAGATTTTGAGTTCATTTTTTATACTTTGTCATTCATCTGATTGTTTGAAAGTTTTCACAAGGAAGTCCAGAGATCTTTGTACTATTCCATTTGGTCTTTGATTTGAATCTTTCCAAGCAAATTTTCTTGTTTGAGTTTTTGTTTTCTTTTTGAAAAGTTTTGATTTGTTTTGCTTCTTATTTGATCATTGTGAGAGTGTTCTTTTTGTTTATATGATAATTGATTCCAATTGTCTAAAACTGCAAATAGTGAAATCTTGTTGGCATAAGAAGCTTCGAATCAAATTAATTAAGGTTCATATTTAAACAAAGATATATCTTTTAATGATTGGATTTTGGATATTGGAATCAATTTTTGAATGGCTTAGCATTGAATTGGATTCTTGTTGAAAACAATTGCATAAAATGTTCTACATTTTTGTGTTTGATAGTGAAAGAATTTGTTTTTCTCCTTCCCATAAATAGAAGTTCATTGAAAGAAACAATTGTTTATCATTTTTATTATGCTTCTTTGGGAATCGAGTCATAATATCATCAGTTTCATTCTCATTCACCTCTGAGTAAAGAACAACCACAAAATCAATGCTATTTAAAATTGATCTAGAAACTTTTTCTTTTTAGATTCTTCCACCAACATTAGACAAGGATTAGTGCTTTGGATTAGGCTGAGTAAAACTCTCCAAATCATTCAAAACAAACTTATCATCTTGCGATAGGGAGAGAAAAACCAATTTTCATATAAGCATATCTAGGATCCCCCTCTCACAGAAGGGTTATGCACAAGGTCTCACTCGGGAGAGCTATGAATATTATCCCTCTGCATTTTAACCGTTCGTAGTAGTAAGATCGTATATTGGGGGTTATTCTTGAGATCCAACTGTCTTCATTTGGTCTTGGTGCTTCATGAATTCTAAATCCATTCGGGGTCCTCTGGAGTTCTACCAGTCCACTTGTCCTCAGTTCTCTTGAAGTATTTCAGACTTGTTATCCTACCCATACGTTCAGACTGGACTGCCAACTGTAACCTCCCAGGGGATGACTGCGAGTTGGTGTCTTTAGTAGCCATAATATTTAGGTTCTTTACAAAAGGTGAGAGTGAAGGGAAGTATTCACTGTACCTGGAACAAACTGTGGTCAAACTCACTTGGGCTCCTTGGAGGGTAAATCCACAATTACTGTGTGGAATCTTGCAGCAAGGGATAAGTCCGTTAAGTAGGTTGCCATCATAACTGTTCCACCCACTTATATCCTAGCCCCTTCTAAATTTGATCATGTGATGCTGGATTTCATCAACCAATAGTATGGTCATTGAGAGAAGTTTTGTTTGATTGTTGGTTACTCTAGATTTTTTTAGCATGTGTTGTTGTTTTAATAATTTTTCAAGATTGAGCCTACAGACAATAAAGGTCTTCGCATATCATGTAGGATGCAAGGGTTGCCACTGGAAGAAGGCTACAAACCCTTACCTCCTAATTCACCAGAAGACATCTACCATGAAGAGGTAGAAAAAATCGCTCTGACGTTGGGAGTGTTGCTACTCCTTTGTTAGAAAATTTGGAAAGAGCCTTGATTATGGTTGATGATCCCACTCCTCATACTATATATGTGTAATAAGATCTTACTAAACTACTCCTGGTTCGATTGGACTCGTTTGGTAATATTATAGAAGAAGAAGTCCCTTGTTTTCCATTGAGACCAATTACAGAGACATATATGGGATCCATAGAACCAAATTTTAAGATGAGTTTAGGACACCCATTCGTCCTACTGAAGAAGTAGATCCACATCAAATAAGTGCTCATTCTGTATGGAGGACTCCATCAGAACGTGATCTCTATGAGAATTTTGAATTTATTCAACAACCTCTTAATCCTCATGACCCTTTTGCCATTGAGGCAGGACCATCTAGTCAAACTATTGATTGTCCCATTGAATAGGTCATTGATCCCGTTATTACGTTAGCACAAGTCCACCTCAATGTCAGAATCATCACTTATCATCATACACAAGGTACTTCAACTATTACTCCCACTGTTACACCTTTTCAAACTACAACTCCTCATGTTCCACAAGATTTTGTTAGAACACCTTTACAACAAAGAATGTAGACCCTTTCCAGACATACACAACCAGCTGCAGGACATATCCTGACTGGGGGGGAACCACTGTCTAGTGGACCTATCCCTCCTGAGTTACAACCATCCTTTAGTGGGCCTACCCCTCCTAGGGGACAACCACCTTTGCATGTTCCTTCCAGAGGACAACCCCCTTTTACTGGTCAAACCATAGTTGTAAATCAACCTATGGTAGGGGGGAAACCCTCTTTTGCCAGAAACCCTTCATCAACCTGGGGAGTACCTCAAGGAGGTATGTTTAATCAACCCTACCATGGGGGGAAATCATACCATAGCCCACAAGGAGGAGTCTCAAATCATGTTTGTTCCAGATTATATTTTGGACAACCTTATCCGGGTGTACTAAATCCCACATGGGTTCCTCAAGGACAACAACCTAATCCACCCCAAGGGTCTAATGTTTATCCTCCCCAAGGGGTTAATGTTTACCTTCCTCAGGGACAAACTATTTTCCCTCCTCAAGGGAAAACTATTTATTCCCCACAACTGAATCAACTGACTTATACTCCTCAGAATCAACCCAGTTTCACCCCACTCATAATGTTCCTCAATAACCATTGAATCCTGCCTATACTGGTCAACAAAATCCATATATTTGATGGCCTACTGGATAGAATTATCCATCGCAACCAGTTTATGGCCCCACTGGTGTCCTTATTCCACACTAGTATCACCCTTAGGTTAACTAACAATTACCCTTTCTTTCCACACTAGATCTACCAAACTTGTCTCAGTTGAAAAATGATCCCATATTGCATTTTCCTTTTTGTCCCGTAATTCCTAATAAATTACCTTCTGACATCCCCAAATTTGATAGTAAACCTAGAGAAGACCCAAAAAACCATGCGATGACATTCCATTTATGGTGTTCCTCAAACTCATTGATGGATGATTCTATATGTTTGTGTCTCTTCCAGTGCACACTCACAGGCTCTACAGCCAAATGGTACATTGAACTTCAATGTGGTTCTTTTCAATATTTTAACTCCCTTGCTATGGATTTTATCAAGCATTTTCAATTACCCATTTGTTATGAGATGGGTACTGAACGTTTAACCTCCCTTTGTTAAATGAAATCCATGCATATCTCTGATCACATTCATGAGTGGAGACAACGATGAAGGTTGATTAAAGAGACCATTCCTGATCGGCTATTGGCATATTGGTTTACTAAATCTCTTTTACCCCCAATTACTCGTGACGCCACCATGGGTGGTGTAGTCAATGAGGAAGAATCCATTTCCCGAGATCAGTACTTAGACTTGGTTTACTCCCAATCTAGTACTTTGTATGAGTTGATTCCAAATGCTACCTGTACTCCTACCGATCCATCCAAACCTTCCTCCATGACACATGTAGATGGAGTTATCGGTAGGGATGATTTTAAGGATGGAAATTTATTTTAAAATGAAGAAACCTTGGAGAATATTAGTAATCCTTCATATGGAAACTATAAATGTTTGATGATATTTTTGTAAAAATATTCTAAGGATTCTATATAGTTTGTATACAATTTTGGTAATTTTTAAGGTAAAATAATTTTATCCTATAGAATTTGGGCGAATCATTTTTAGAATAGGGAATCATCTTTTGGGAAAAACCATGAAAAATTATCCCATGGGGGAAATTTAGCCCCTAAAATCATCCCTAGTTATTGGTATCGTCAAAACCCAATATACATCACCATCAACCGGAACATTAAATCGCTCTGTTTTTGCACCTGTTACTGGTTCAAATTCACTCTCCTCTACCTCCCCCCCGAATAAAATCTCTGAGGTGAATGTAGTTAAATCTACCTCTTCACAACAATTCGGGGGTAAGAAGAAAACAAAAAATAAAACCAATAATAATAATAATAATAATAATAATAATGAACATCCCAAAACACAAACTCCACCCCCTACTGTTGAAAATAAACCATAGCGAAAACCAAAATTCCCATGTCTTATTTGTGGTGAAGATCATTTCACCTGAGACTGTCCACATCGGGACAAAGTTGTAAAAATTTTCAAAGGGAATTCCCAACCCGTTGCGTTAACACAACATTTTCTTGAGTAGAAATCCATGGTTTCTCAAGAAATTTCCCCTCCCATAGGGGGAGGTTTCATCCATCCTCCTACTGATGAAGCCTCAACATGTGCTGATATTTATATGTTCAATGGGATTAATTTAACCACTCGCACCACCACATATGACGTAATGGCTAAACCTGATAAAAGGTCACTAACGGTACCCCTTAGGATCCATCTCCTGACTTCGTTATTCCATTAATTTTATTCCTCCATATGGGTCACTTCAGATAGAGAAACATACTTTCGACTCTATTTTACATCCTCCCAAGAGCACTATTCGCAAGTCCACTTTTAACCCTAGCTCACATGCCGCCCAAAACTACAACATTGTTGAAGATTTGGCTCAAGAATCATGTGCTATGTCTGCTCTTGAATTTCTACAGCATTTACCAAGTCAACATAGAACACTCTTGGATGCCATCGGTGCCATTGATCCCGAGTCATCAACTAATATCACGTTTAACCTAGAAAAATTCAAGTCACACCTTTCACACCAACATTATTTTCAGATTGATGTCACTATTCATAACCAACAGATTCACCACACCATATTGGATGAGGTAGCTTCCACTTGTGGCATGTTGTTATCTTGTTGGAAAGGATTAAAATCACCTATGCTTAACCAATCCCCTACATTGTTACGAGAATTCGATGGGTGAGGTTTTATTCCTCACGGACTCTTGCAGTCCTTAGTCGTTCAGTTGGGGGGTAAGACCGTCTATGTCGATGTAGACATAGTCAACACTCCCCTTGATTACAACTTGTTATTAGGAAGAAGTTGGTTTTATTCCATGATTTCCGTCATCGGTGTTTCAATGTGTACATTTCCCTCATCAAGGTAAAATTGTCACTATCAACCAGTTAGATTACTGCACACCCGATGCTTGCACTCATGCCACCAAAAATATTCCTTTCTTGGGATATAGTAAGATAACTTATGAAAGTGTTGGTGTGGGTATTTTAAAATATTCTTCCCTCATTGGTACTTTCCCTGCACCACTTCCTCCAACCACACAACATATTTCCAAAATCAATATGATTTTGACTATGGTCTATCAATCTCTAGAATCATCTGATCCTTGGGTTGTGCCTAGTTCATCAGAATTTGATGCACTAGGTGATGCTATGACACTTAGTCTAGGTGAGGCTTCATACGATGCTATCCAATCTTCTTCTCCCTCCTCATATGACCAACATCTATTGGCATCCAACACTTATTCGTTGCCATCTAGGTTGAATTCCTTATCCTGTGCTTTTGAATACATCTCACAGATTTTTCCATCAGAAAAATCCATTATGGAAATGATTGGTATCGATGAGGTACCTTGGGATGGAAACCATCATTGATCATATTTTATTCCTAGTCTAGAAGAAATTCAGGAATATATACACTCTATCTTCCCCCCCAATTTCGTTGATTCTCCCCAATATCCTTATATACTTACCCATGATACTACTTCCAAGGGGATTCAGGAAACATCTCTTCTACCATTGCTATCGATATCTCGATCAAATAAGGTATTGTGGAAATTGTTCACCCAAGGAAGTGGCATCTTACACCACTTTATTTAAAATATTTTTCGATGTCTTCGCTTGGAGCTACGAGGAAATGCTCGAGATCAATCCTTTGAACGTTGTGCATGAAATAAAAAATTACCCAGGATTTAAACTTGTGCGACAAAAACTTCGCCCAGTTCATCCTAATAAAACCGTGGCCATAAAGGAAGAAGTTGAAAAACTGTTAAAATCTGGCTTTATCTATCCTGTCCCCTTGACAGAATGGGTTTCTAGCATTGTTTTGGTTGCTAAAAAACAAGGAACCATTCACGTTTGAATCAATTATAGGGATATTAATAAGGATTTTCCAAAAGACAATTATCCCACACCCTTCATCGACCAAATCATTGATAATTGCTTTGGCAATGTTATTTTCTCTTTCATGGATGGACTTTCAGGATATAACTAGATTGACATTCTACCCATTGATCAACATAAGACAACCTTCATCTTCCCATGGGGAACATTCGCTTATCGGAAACTACCTTTTGGTCTAAAACAAACTAGTGCTACGTTCTAGTGGGCCATGTTGTATGCTTTCCATCATCTCAAACATATCACGTAACCCTATCTCGATGATTTATCTGCCCATTCATCTAATCAATCAGACCATATTGGTCATTTACGGGCCATTTTTCTTTGATGTCAGTTATACTGTATCTATTTGAACCACCAAAAATGCAACTTCGCTATTGAATCAGGTTGAATTCTTGGTTTCGTTGTCTCCAAAGATGGGATTAGGGTGGATCCCTTAAAAATCAAAGCTATTATTTCTTTACCTCCTCCCAACAATCTAACCCAACTACAAATTTTGCAAGGGAAAAAAAACTTTCTTCGTCGTTTTATATGCAATTTCACCGAGATTACTAAAGGATTTATGTGATTGTTGAAGAAAGACACTCATTTCATATGGGATGACACTGCTCAATTATATTTCGATGCTATTAAGCATGCATTGACTCATACACCCCTTTTGCATCCTTTGAATTATTCACAAGACTATATCCTTTATTTGGCAGCCTCTACTTCCACTATCACTATGGTGTTAGTTCAAGAGGACCCTAACGATGATGAACATGTGATATACTATCTGAGAAAGAGTCTATCTGGTCCTGAGCTCTGATATTCACATGTTGAAAATTTGGCAATGGTAGCCTTCATTGTCGCCCAAAGATTTCACCATTACATCCTGTTTTGCACTACCACGGTCATTGCAGACTCAAATCCCATGTATCATATTTTGACACGTCAATTCCTTGGGGGAAAATATTCCAAATGGATCATTATTCTTCAGGAATTCAACCTCGATTTCTCCAAATCAAAATCTAAAAAGTCCTTTCTTTTTGTGCAACTTATCTACAATCTTCCCCATGCCGATGAAGACATTAAGCCTAGTGATTCTCTTCTCGATGAATATTTGTTCCTCATTAACACGTCTGACCCTTGGTATGGACATATCCTTCTCTGTATTCAATCCCAATGTTTTCAGTCTGATATCTCTCGTGAAGATCATCGTCGTATTCACAACCATTCTAAACACTACCTTATCGTTGGTGACACTTTGTATTTTCGTGGTATTGACACTATCCTAGGATGTTGTTTAACTCATGATGAGGTTGAATGTGTTCTAAATGACTGTCACCTTGGAGCTTCTGGAGGTCACCTTTATGGGATGGCTACAACTCAAAAAAACTTACGTGTCAGTTAATTTTGTCCCTCCATCTTCAAAGATTGTATTGAGGCTCTCAAAAGATGCCCACCCTGCCATTTTTTTCATAAAAAGGAATGCACCCACCCCTCTCTGCTACATCCTATTTTATCCATCGACCCCTTTGCAAAATGGGGCATTAACTTTATGCAATGTAAGCCTACCTCATCCCGAGGACACAATTATATCATCGTTTCTATTGATTATTTCACAAAATGGGATGAGGATATGACTACTTTTCTTAATGATGGTCGTACTACAACTCTCTTCATATTTAACCACGTCATCACTTGCTTTGGTATTCCACAAGCCATTTTCACTGATCATGATTCACATTTTCAAAACTAGATGATGAGTGAGTTACATGTCAAGTTGGGTTTTCACCATGAAAACTCATCCCCCTACTATCCTCAAGAAAACAACCAAGTTGAAGCTATCAACAAAGTCCTTAAAACCATGATCCAATGCATGGTAGGGGAAGACAAAACTTCTTGTAACTTATAGCTCTTCTCCTCCCTATGGGCTTACCACACCTTAATGAAAACTGGAACTGTATTCACTCCTTTCCAGTTGGTATATGGTGTTGAAGCAGTATTAACAATTGAGTGTGAAATTCCTTCATTGAAACTCACCGTCGAACTTTTTCCTCACACCTTTGCTGAAGAGGAACGATTACTATATCTGACTAAGTTGGATGAAACATGTCAATATGTTGCTTTCGTTAATGAGACTGATCAAAAATGAATGAAGAGTCAATATGAAAAATCTGTTCAACCTTGTACTTTCACAGAAGAAGACCTAGTCCTCGTTTATGACCAGGATCATGATAATCTAGGGACAGGAAAGTTAGAACCTCTGTGGCATGGACCCTATATCATAAAATGTGTATTACATAGAGGTGCCTATGAGCTAGTTGACTAATATGGAATATGTCTCAGTGAACCCTGGAATGGGATTTACCTTAAGAATTACTATGCATAAAACATCTAGCATGTGTGCTTTGTACACTATTGTACTATAGTTTTGTTTTGGTGTGTCTTTTTCTCTTACATGTACGAGTTTTGTTTTATCCACTTATACTTTGTCTTGTGATTGCATGAGCAGATGACATCTTCCTTTCCCATCTTTATTGGGTTTGCATATGGCGCTAGTCAACACACCCAGAACATTGCTTTTGCATCTTGGATCATTTACCACTCTGATGAGTTGGTGAGTTTAGGAGGCAATTTCCTAGTATCGACAACCAATAACGTGGCAAAATATCATGTTGTCATTGGAATTTTAACTAAGGCCTCCTCCCTAGGTATATCTCATATAATCATTAACCTAGACTCTCAACTCGTGGTTTTTTAGCTCAATCGAGTCTATTCCATTCACAGCCCTATCCTATTGCATCTCCACCTACGAGTTCATTGTCTTGAGAGATTGTTTGAATTTATAGAATACAAACACATACCAAGAGAACTCAACACAACTTCAGATTCACTAGAAAATTATATTTTGGATCGGTATCTTGTGCATAGATGAAATTTTATAAAGAAAATGAATCAAATGTACATTAAAAACACCACACAAGATAATTTGTAACATCATTGGCACCATATATATATATATATATAAACTATGTGATAACAAAAGTTTGTCTACATCAAAAAAATACATAATGGAGAAAAATTTGGGCCCTCCTGCCCATGATATCATCATGAAAAGACTACAAAACATATAGAGGATCATATTCCTCATGCACCACATTGTGCTCCAAGAAGCAGATCACTGTATGGGACACTCCTTGAAGCAAGTGGTTCAAACTCTCAAGAACCCCTACTGTATACCTCTACAGATGTAGAGGTACATCTCGCCTCCTGAGAGGTGGGACACCCATAGTGAGACCTCAAAGGTTCCACTCAACCTCTCGGAGACCTCCCACTGCCACCTTGTTCTCCATGGCTATATTCACATCTTTGTGACACCCTAGTTCTGGTATCTCTGTCGGATGTGATGAGCCTCTATATGCATGATGAAACAATACATCTGTTAAAACCCCTCTTTGTACACATAAACATAATACAAAATTTAAAATAAAAAAAACATGATAAGGTTTTGGTTTCGTACTTGAAGCATCCCAGTCAATACCCTTTGGAAGCACTAAGTCCATACCACACCAGAAATCCCCTCTAGCATATGGAAAGTCCTCAACGACGATCAATTTCCTTCTCCACCAAGGAAAGAAGCTAGTCGTGAACTTGAACTTCGAGTTGGTCCCCAATCTTGGGGGAAAACTTTTCCACCTTTCCATACGTAGTTCAACCACTAGTATTCCCATCAGCACAATCTACGACTGCATCTAAGGTATTCGCTCCAGAAAGAACGAAACCAATAACGAACCATAACCAAACTATTTCTATTTCCCAGTTCTGCACTTTGTGATTTGATCCTTCACATTACGAAGGAATCCTGCACTCCAGTTGAATAATATTGGCTCCACTCATTGTAGAACATAAGACATTTGGGATTTTGAAGCCAAATGTGAACTTGTGCTACCTATCAGGTTGGTTATGGAAAACAAAATAGATCGTAGTGTCAAATATCTGAATTCCTTGATCATGATTCATCCCCTGACCAATCGTGACCCTGGAATACAATGATCAACCACGTACACCTTGACAGGCTAAGGATTTTTTTATTTTTTTTACAGAAACGGTTATAGAATATATTAATGGGGTGGACTAGCCACAGATCAGAATACAAAATGGCCTCATATTTTTGCGGGCCTGTCTTTCTGAACCAATCTACTTCTAAAGCTATAGACTTGTGAACTTAACTAGTTCCTGTACGTCTTCTAAAAGAGCTGGATTAAATTTAATTTCCGAATCTCCAGTCACTGATTCAGCATAAGTCTCAACACTGTTTTAGCATATGTCTCAGCACTGTTTCGGCAATTGGTACAGTGGTATTTCAGCAAATGGTCCAGCATTGTTTCAGCATATGTTCCAGCACTGTGATTCAGCATCTGTTACTGCACTATGTTTCAATTGTTACCGCACTGTGTTTCAGCATATGTTCTAGCACTGTTTCAGCATAAGTTCCAGCACGGAGTTTCAACATCTGTTCCAGCATTGTGTTTCATCATCTGTTCCAACATTGTGTTTCAGCATAAGTTACAACACTCTTTCAACATAAGTTCCAGCAATGTGTTTCAGCATCTGTTCTAGCACTGTGTTTCAACATATGTTACCGCACTGTGTTTCAGTTGTTACAACACTGTGTTTCAGCATATGTTCCATCACTGTTTCAGCATAAGTTCCAGCACTGAGTTTCAGCATCTGTTCCAACACTGTGTTTCAGCATCTATTCCAGCATTGTGTTTCAACAAAAGTTATAGCACTGTGTTTCAACATATGATACAACACTGTTTCAGCATATGTTCCTTCGCACCTGCACTTTGGATTCCTTCCTGGCAAATTTCAGACATCTGCATTTTCTGACAGGAGCACTCCGGGCAGTTCCTTCTCCCCATACTCTAAGGGATTGGTTCATGATTTTAAACGCCATTTACATTGATGAATCCCTTACCCAGAGAGGTGCCTCTGTTCGCTTCGTGGTCTGCCAGCTGATTAATATTCCTGAGGACGTGGAAGAACTTCACCTCTTCGAAATCTTTCATCTGGACTAGAACCTTCCTATAATAGTGATCCAAGCCCACATTTTTGGGAGACTTCCTCTAATTGAGAGCATGTATAAAGATTCTAGAGTCCCCTATGACAACCAAATTCGTAATTGATAACCTTCTGGCTTGAGCAAGCCCCTGCCAGATTGCTAAAATTTCAGTTGTATTGTTGGTGTTCAGACCCAGCCCCCAGGAAAAGTTGAGCACAATTTTCCCTGAGATGTCAAGTAGGACACCTCCACTTCTAGCGGGATCGGGATTCCCTTTCAAAGCCCCATCCACCTGTAGGATATGCTTCTCCAAAGAGGATCTCCACTTTAAAAACTCTTGTTCCTCCAGCCTAATTTCCCAAGGGGAATAGTGTTTGGAAATTTGCTTGGTTCTGGCCAGGAGGGAGGGATCAAGCTCGTGGAACCAGGCATACTCAACTTTTTTCGGGGTTACTTCATTGGTGATAGTAGTATTTGAGGCTACCAGATCTCCCAAAAGCACTTTCACTTTGAGTGCAGTTTGGGCCGGCGTCCCTGCTATATCCCCGAAGATCCTACTATTTCGGTCCAGCCATAGTTTCCAGCAGATTACTTTCGACACCCAGATCTAGCAATGCTTTAGCAGATTCAATTTGGTAAAAGAGAAGGGAGCCAAATCGACCGAGGAGGTAAACAGAGAAATGACTGAAGAAGGGAGGGGCACATTCAACTGGCCAAGAGTGAGAAGCCAAAGTTCCTGAGCAAAGGGACAGAGGAGAAAGAGGTGGACAGAGGTTTCAACATGACAAGCATAGAGAGGGCATCGAGAGGGCCCTTCCCAGCCTCTTTTTGAGAGGTTTTCCCAAGAAAGGATAATGTTGTGCAGAAGGGACCAGCAGAAGAGATCTATTTTGGGAAGGGAGGGATGCAGCCATAGATTTCTCCACACCGAGGGATCAGGGGCTACCCAAGGGATTGCTTGCAGGGCTGCATAACCAACTACAGCTGAGTACCTTCTAGACGAAGACCCCCAACCTCTTTTGTCCTTCATCCTGACCGAGGAGGGGGAACACCCTTGAAGGGCATCCAGGAGGGTTCGAGCTTCAATTTCTAAGTGCTGCGGAAAGTCCCCCAAATCCCACTTAAGCCAAGAGACGCCCTAGTTCCAAGCTGAGAGGTCCCACAGGGTGACTTTGCTATTGGAATGGAGCCAACTCTTGATGTTTTCCATCCCTTCCAAAAAGCTTAAATGGGTCTGTCCTAAAATAGAGTCTTCCCAAAACTTGATTTTTCTGCCATTCCCCGGGATCCAAAAAAGCTTTGAGGTAATCAAATCAAGAGCCTTAAGGCAGAAAGAAAGGATGGGAGAGCCTTTTCTAGTCAAGGGGGGGGGGTGCTCAAGGCACCTTTCTTTGTGACCACAGAAATATTTAAACCTTAGAGCTTTGGCGCTCCAATTGGTTTTACCTCTTATCATCTTCCAGAGTATCTTACCTCAGATGGCCAGATTCTGAGTGGCCACATCTCTTACCTGCAACCCACCTTCCATCTTGGGGGCTTTTACCTTATCCCAGCTGACTAGGTGTATTTTTTCCCCTCATTCCTTCCCCCTTCCCAAAGAAATTTTCTCAAGATGTTGTCTAAGTCTCTCACAAATCCTCTCGGTGCAAGGAGAATGGAGGCCTGGTAGACAGGAAAAGAGGTGAGAACATAATTTATGAGGATTAATTTCCTTGCTTTGTTCAGCCAGGTTGCTCCCCAGGCCAAGATCCTGGCTTTCATCTTGTCCAACAGAGGCAGCCACAGGTTACTTCTGGGGGCTACTTTGACTAGCGGGATTCCTAAATATTTAATGTACTCCCACGTTGAAGTTCCTTCCATTTCCATCACCCTGGAAATACCAATCATTTATATAGGAGGGCAGTTCCATCCATAAATTTTACTCTTTCTCAAACTTATTTCGCTGCCTGAAATTTCAGTGTAGTCATCCAATTCTTTCTTGAGAGCTCTTGCTGTGGACAGGTTGGCTTGGCCCAGAAGGAGCATATCATCAGCAAATTGAGCATGATTAATTCTCTCAACTCTAGGAGAAATTGAGAGGCCAATTAAGGTGCATTGCTACATGCTCTTATTTAGCTGGAAACTTAGCATAGAAGATTGAATGGTATAGAGCAGGGGGGACAAAGGGAAGGCCTATCTAAGTCCCCTTGAGGCTTGGAAAAAATCGGTTAGTCTTCCATTGACCAGTGGGGCGATCCAAGGCCCCGCTATATAGGACCTAATCCATCAAACCAAATGTGGGTGGAATCCCATCTTTATCATCACAGCAAAGAGGAAATTCAGCTGGACTCTGTCAAAGGCATTTGCCAGATCCAGCTTGACTAACATTCCTTTCTCCTTCCTTTGACAGCTTGAGTGGATAGCCTCTTGCACAAGGATAATATTGTCTTGGATTTGTCTCCCCTGGATGAAGCCCCCCTGATTCTCTGGGATGATCCTGGGGAGGACTTTTTTTATTCTATTTTCTATTACTTTGGTGATGATTTTGTACCCCGTATTACAAAGCGAAATAGGACAGAATCTTGAGATGCTTTGGGCACCTTTCTCTTTGGGGATTAAATCTAGAAAGGAGGAGTTGGTGCTCCCTCCAATTTTTCTACATTTCTGAGATTTCCTCACCATTCTGACTAGATCTTTTTGGATCATATCCCAACAGGTTATATAGAACTTGGCCGTGAAACCATCAGGCCCGGGGGATTTGTCCGGGTTCATAGCTTGGAGAGCTTTGCTGATATCCTCTGTCGTGATAGGGGCTATCAACCAATGATTGTCATATTCATTTATCAGCTTGGGGACCACCGTGAGAGGATAGAGATCCCGTCTAGCAGGGGCCTCCATCTCTTCAGTAAACATATTTTTATAGAAGGAGTAGGCTGCAAGTTTGATCTCCTCAAACTTTTTGAAGGTTTTCCCCTGAGATTGGATCTCTCTGATAGAGCTCTGATTTTTTCGGGATTCTGCCTTCTTGTGGAAGAAAGAAGTATTTTTGTCTCCTGCTTGGAGCCAGAGACTTCTCGACTTTAATATCCAACACTCTTCCTCTCTTCTAAGAGATTTGTAAAGATTCTTTTGCTGCTCCAACTCATCGTTCAACATCGCTGAGGTGACCGGGGCAGACTCCATATGATGTTGGTGAATCTCCAGGGCCCTTTGGGATTTTTTCCTTTCCTGCAAAGGGGAGGGTAGTTTCTTTTCCCAGTTTTTGAGATCCACTTTGAGCCTTTTCAGTTTCTCTTCCCAAATGAAGAAAGGTGATCCCGAGACACTCTTCTTCGAGAACTCTGATACCAGCTCAAGGAAGCCTTCCGAGGAGACCCATAGAGGGCTGAAGCGAAAGGGGATCGGTCCCAGGTTTTGTCCAGGGATCAGGGAAAGGGAGATGGGCTTATTATCCGAGGAGCATGCTTGCAAGATTTCAGACGAGGCGAGAATCCCAAGGGTTAAAAAGGAAGAGTGAACTAGGAAGCGGTCTAAGCGGGCTACAATGTTCCCTGGCCCCACTCTTTTGTTGTTCCAGGTGAAATTTCCTTTGCTGGGTTTGATATCCTCCAGATCCCAATCCAGCATAATGTCTTCAACCCACTCTCATGCAGGGTCTCTTACAGGTGTTCCTCCTTTTTTTTCAGAGAGGGCTAGGGTGACATTCAGGTCTCTGGAAAGAATGAGATTCTCACGATGGTTAGTAGCAAGGAAATTATTTAGAGATTCCCAGCAATCTTTTTTTTCCCGTAAAAGAACCGGAGCATAAATATTAAAGAGGCTAACCTGGTGTCTCGATTCGCGGTGCAACAACTTCGTGAACATCCAGTGGATGGTGCTATGTTCTTCGATCAGGTCTAGCATTGAGGAGTTCCAGAAGGTGGCTAGACCTCCTGAAGCTCCCCTGGCGCTAGTGGCTCTACCTGCTCCTTTTTTCCAGAAATTTTTACTAGCCTGGAAGGTCTCAGGCTCCTCCATCTTCGTCTCCTGGATTAGAAGTACATACGGGGAATTCATTCTGAATAGATCTTTGAAAACTTCTTCTTTTAGTTTACTTCCCAACCCTCTGCAGTTCCAGGAGACAAAAAGCATTAAGAACCAGAGGGGGGGGGTGGCTCCTTTCGAAGCCTTGTCTTTTTTTGAAGATCTGGTTTCTATCATAGCTGGAATGGTATGTTGAAATCCTGCAGTTACATCCCTGTAAGATTTCTCCTCCCTCTTTTTCCTCTTTGGTTTCCTTCCTCTAGGGACCTTCTCAGGGGTTCCAACAGAACTGCTAGTCTCCGTGGCCCCCTCATATTTATATGTGCCTGTTTCAGAGTCTAAAGGATTGTTCTCCTCATCCGAATTCATGGGTTCATCTGCTGGCGGGGTTTCATTGACCGGAATCAGATTTTCTAGGGCTGGCAGGGACTGAGAGACTATAACGAGTGGCTCTTTCAAGGTTTCTTTTGGATTGTTAGCCTCTTCTTTTGGAGGTACCCTCTGAGGGTTTGGCTTTGAAGATGAAGGTAGGCTCACCTGCTCTGGCCTTGGGTCTTTGGATTTAGGACCTGGTTTGTTTTTCTTGACCTTTTGCCAACCCTCAACATCTTCCTTTTATGGGCTTTTATTCTTTGGGCAATTCCTATGGAAGTGTCCGTTCTCTTGATTGGTTCTGCACTTGAAGGGACGATGTTCATAATCGAGTTTCTGGTAGTGAGACCATTTGCCCATAGTAAGATTTACCGACTCCGGGAGCCCTGCCTCAAGATCCACCTCAACACATATCCTAGCACAGTTGTAGATGGAATTATTTTCTGCCTTATCAATTAATTTCCTTATTCCATTCCCTATCTTTTGCAGAGCTTCATAGTTCCAGTAGTGAACCGACAAGTTGGGGAGCCTGACCCAAACAGGTACCTCCTTTGGCAGTTCCACCATGGGATCGAAGTCCGAGGTCCAGCGGTTCAGATACAGCCCCTGGGTTCCCATAAAATATGGTCCATTTCTGAATATAAGATCCTTATCTTCCTTGTTTATAAATTCGAAGAGAAAAAAGCCACCGCTCAAAGGGTAGTAGGTAACTCCTTGCTTAAGGTGGTGTTTCCAGTTCCTTTGGACCCAAGCATTGGTGGTTTTTGCTGAGGTCCAAAGTCCCATAAACTGGCCTACCATCCCTCTCTCAGAGAGGGCTAGGGCTATCTTGATCGATTGCGTATCCTGGAGGGCAAATTCTGGGATTTCATCTAGCTTTTTTATGAATTTTGGAACAATAGAAGGGACCTTGCGCTTGCCTCCGCTAGAAATCAGCTTCTTGAACATGTCCTCTTCTGATCTCGGAGGGGGAGGGGCCGAATCCCCACCCCCTGGGATGGACATGACCAGTTCTGGCTGCAACAATGAACTCTATATGCTCACGACGAACCCTAGGCGCTCACGCGATCTAGATTTTTAATAAGAGGGAGCATTGATGACAGGCTAAGGATTTTCCCATTGCCTGGACAAAGAGATAGGTTCCTCTCTTATTGAGAGGTCAGTCAAAAAGTATACATCATCAGGATCAATTTTTAGCATTTGTGGCTTGACACAGAACACCTATTCAGTGTCATCCCACAGTCCAATAAAATACTCAAGTAGTAAAAATTCCTTTTTCATATTTTTCAATTTGAAATACTTGAGGAGGCCACAATTCCTCAAAGTGTCCCTTGTCTGAGGGTTTTTCAATGTGGATATATCATCAAGATCATGCTCATGTTCTTTCCATTCGATCATGGTTTTTATCCGGGTAAACTGTAAAAACATACATTTAAAATCCATTAATCATCCTCTCATGGCACAAAATTGGGTGTTTTTAGCATAAATAGAAAAAAAAAATCAGTCCTGTGTTGACGCTCCCCTAAACTCATCCACATGGCGCTAGCGCTCCCTTGACACACACACTAGGGTTTCAAAGACATGTTCAACGGTCCCCTCACCCATTTGAGGGAGCTTTGATCTAGTTCGGTGCCTAAGGCTTCCTAGGGAGCGCAGGACAAGACTAAAAAATACCTAAAATGCAATTCTAAACCATGAGAAATGACTAGAATGGGTTAGTGACCAACCTGATCTGGAAAGATGTGAAAATGATCAACCGCAGCTTCGGTGCCAACAGCTTGAAAATCACGCTCTGAGGTTGAAAATACCAATGCTAGAAGTGATTGGTTAAAATGAAATGGTAAATAATATTTTTAACCCTATTTCACTATTATAGGGTTGTTTTTTTTCTAATCTATAGTTTCTTTTGGGTTTTAAAATCTTTTTCGGAGATGCCACTAATACCCTGGATGCAGATTTGTCTTCACTTGTAGGTTTTGAAGGAGTATCTTTCTGTTTAACCTTGTAACACTGATGAGTACGGTTTTTTTTCTTTCTCACGCTCGAAAAAACATGAGAATATAACCGAGTAGAATTTTATCTCTTTTTTGGACTTGTCATGGCTACACAAAAAAGGAAACCCCTAGAGTCTCATTTAATCTCTTTTCAGACTCTCTAAACATGAAAATATTGTCGAGTGATCTTGCTTCCTTTCACACTCGTTTAAAATGTTTTGAAAGGGCATCTCCCAAGTATTAGTTTATCTCTTTTTCGAACTTCGCAGACTAATATTATGAAAAAGGACAACCCTAGAGTCATCTTTAAGTTCTTTTCAGACTCTCTAAACATGAAAAACTACTGATTTTTCCTTCTCTAGACTCATTAAACAATTACACATTGAAGGGCCCATATGGGACCAAACCCTTACTTATTCCAGTTCGTTAAACAAAGGAAGAGGAACATACTGAAGGTGATTTATATAGAGCATGTGTTATCCTCCTCGAGCTTGTAAAAACAGAAAGAGGTACTCATCTATCTGGATGGGGGGGAAAATGAAGGAAGCAAGCCAATCCATTTTTTAGAATTGTCACAAGTCACTCTTGCAGTCGCCCTTGAACACGACACATTGTCTTTACATACATTTTAATCCATTGAACCTCTACATTGAACCAATCCTCTGAGTTTCTTTACTCCTCTGGGTCACCCAACGAAAGTCGCAGTATCCACTACATCATGTTTTGGTCCATGTCATGTTTTTATTGTTTATCCCTCAGTGTTCAAGGTAAGTATCTACCTAAAGAGTCAACCATCACAAATTTCCAATTTCAATACTCATGTCAGTCCATACTCATTTGATTCACCATCTTACATCTCTATGTTAGTTTTGTGTCGTTGATGAGGGATACGTCAAGGCCCTCCTTTGACAAGTCTTTTCCTATCGACTTCAACAAATTACCCGAGAAATTTGAATTAGAAACCAATTAGTACCTTGGGACCTGGATGACTCAATGGCAGGTCTCCTCACCTCTGACAACATGTTTACATCATTGACCTCTGATCGGATGATTCCACGAATGCTCGACTTCAACACGTCTATTCACATTCATTGGATTGTACTAGGGTACCTTGGGAGTCATTGACATCACTGGTGATTTCCCTCACACTTTTTAACCGTTTACCTCAATGACCAATAATCAAGTGGTTTCTACCATGTTCAACATCAAAGCATCTTTTCACATGGATAGATTTGTACCACATCAGGATTGGGACGAAGACCCTCTATTGAGTGTGTTAGTGCCACAATTTTTTATCTTCATTTAGAGTGGGTATTAGTCGAGTTATATCCTGTGTGTCAAATTATGTGAGGTCAGGTATGTAAAAACAAAGGGGTTGAAGTTAGAAGGTGGTTGACTTTCCCTTGGAATCGAGAAGGGATGTCAAAGTCAAAACATGTGTAAATAGTACGAGTATGTTTCCCAAAGAGTCGACTCATGTGAAGAGGGAGTTTTGTACATACCCCAGGTAGAGGCAAGTTGTTAATAAAAGTCACATCGTCAATTGGAGTGGCCATCATCGACCCATTATGAAGGCTGTAAGAATGAAAAATCACGATGTTTGTATCACATATACCTTGCAGCCCTTATCAGTCTACACTCCACACACACACATGTGCTATGGAAAATCTGTAGTTCAATTCAAAATATCCAGTCGCCATGAATTCAGTGTCCCTCAACATGTTTCCACCTCATGCCTTCTCTGTTATAAATTCTGGAATCTCTTCATGCATTCTATTCACTAGCCAAGCTTATGCATTGTTTGTAGTTTTCTCGTGAACCCAGACTGATCAATTTTTTCCATTTTGGGCCCTTTCCAAGTCCACCGCGCATAAGGAAGATAGGTGTTGCACCATGGAAAACCCTATAAACATCATTCAGGGTGCACAGAGTAATAGAAGTGTCAGGATTGAACCTCAAAGTGATTGGGACTCATTCTTACTCATAGCGGGCATTCCCGAGGTTTCGAAGGGAGACTTCCCTCTACCCGAAATGATGATATCACACCGTGCAGAGGCCAGAGTGGAAGAAGTTGTGCTAGAAGGAAAGATGTTCTAAGATCTACCTTCCCAACAAAAGATACCCCGAAGAAGGGGCAAAATGAGAAAGAACAAAGAAGTTGGGGAAACCCAAGTTCAAGACAAGCCATGCGCAAGATTGATTGCTGAGAAATTGCTTATGTGCGCTATTCTACTAGAGGCTGTCGAAGGCACAAGTTGGGAAAGTGGGGGTAGAATGAGGAGGATAGATGTTGTGGGAAATAATTTTAAAGAACCATCCTAGTAGCTGAAATAGGCGTAACTCACCATTACCTAACTTTACCAGGAAAACAGAGAGCTAAGACGACAGATGGAAAAAAATACCCTTCAAGTGTCATCATCACAAGGTTTCAAAGGGAACATGACGTGGCTAAAGAGATAGCTCCGGGAGGTGTATGATATAATCATTCAACTACACGAAGCACAAACAATGTCGAAAGAAAATAATGTGAAACAACCCAGAGAACGTGAAGTGGTCGGGGAGAAAGTCCGTGCAGACCTCACCAGCATGCAGAAGAAAGAGGATTAATCGACTTCATCTCTTGTATTTTCAAACATGGTGAAGATATTGAAAATTTTGAGGCAAGCATTGTCTTTAGTCATTTTTTTTTCAGTTTGGTAATGACAGCGACAGTATGTAGCCGATTGCCACATATGCGCCCTAACAAATGAGTAGGCAACCAAAAGTGGGGCCATTAAATTAGATGGTGGAAATATGGAAGAGCCCTGAATCATTTTGACGGCTTGTCAAAGAGAGACAAAGACACATCACTCTCCCCTACAATATGATCCTGCTGAAGCTGAACACTCGTGACAAGAAATAAGTGGTTAGGATACAACCAAACACTCGTGACAAGAAACAAGTGGTTAGGATGTACCCAAACACAATTGTTTTATATTTTTGGAAATAGGTCATATGAAAGGTCATGGAACAGAGGAAGGCTAGTTTCCTAGATTCTAGGGATATTAGCTAGAGAGAAGGGCAGCCCAAGTGGTGCCTTTGCCTTTATATTTTATGTTTTCAATGTAAGCCAGGTTGGTTGGAAATATTAGTATAGACAGTGTCTATTGAATGTAGTTTGAGTCTGATAGAAATTTAATGAAAAAGTACTAAATCTTTGATGAAAATATTCTAATTGTAGCAGCTGGATGTATTGTTTCCTTTATTTTCATACATACTTTTTGTACTCTTTATTCATATCTATTTATGTATAAATAGGAACGTATTTTAGAACCTGGGATTCACTGCGCAGTCCCTTGGGATTCATGTCATTTAGAAAAAACGTTCTCCTCTAAGTTAAACTTTGAATTCATCCTCAGCGGTGCTCTGAGTTTCTTTCTGTGTTTTCTCCTCATATCACACAATGATTTTACACTGAAGATTGTTGTTCGTTTAGCCTTTATCCTCTCAAGTTCAGTCACCAAGTCATTTGTTTCTATTGTTTTATCGAACCAACTCCATAGCCCAAGGTCTTACTCTCTTGCACCAATATAACCAGAACCCATTATTTCAAAGGTGTTAAATCTAGCCAATAGCTTTAAGGCTATATCCTGTGTTGAGACAGTGTCTCCTGAGAGATCCCTCTCCATGTCCGAAAGGCTAGTTTCGGGTCTCAAAGTTGGTTGAAATAGTTACTTCCTTTGTCTGTTTATCAGCCGAATAGATTTATAGAGTGCTAATAGAGTGTTCACTCTGATATCTACTTTACCCAGGCTGCGAAAGGAGATCATTTAAGCATGTTTATATATTTATTGTCACATATATCCACTTTGTATTGGTTCGTGGCTATGTTTTGTCATCTCATAGACCCACTATGTATTTTTCATGGCTACGATTAGTTCATTTCATGGAGGTATAGATCCACATTGCATCTTTGGTGGCTATACCCTTAAGTCAATATGACTATGGATCCACAATGTATTTGGTGGTGGCCATACGTTCAAGTCCTTTATCACTCAAGCATAGGTATGCCTCCCCTGGGTTTGAAACATATCATAATTTTTTTTTTACAGTTTTTTGCAGCTTCTACCAGGTTCTCTGACTCCATACCCTTTCTTTGAAAGTATACAAAGCACTTCAGTCATTAGTTTCCATCTTCTGACCTCGCAATTTGGGGGGAAATCTAGTACACGTCAAAATTCCTCACTTCGATAATGTCTCATTATCATTGTTGCAAGTGTCACAAGTGTCGCAAAAGTCATATTTTCATCCTGCATGTGTCACATTGTGGACGACATCATAAGAACACTTGGGACATCCTCTAGGACTTGTTAGAAGAGAAAAACATGTAATTTGGAAATGTTTACAAGATTTTATGTTGGAGAATAATAATATTAAAAGTGTTTCTAGATATCAACACCCCCATGTCCACTTGCAGGGCGCTCTAGCACTCCTTGTCCTCTTGGCAGGGAGCGCTATAGCGCTTTGTGGCAAACTTTGAGGGAGTGTCGATATGTTGAGAGAAGCTTGGGGAAGAATCCCACTTATCTCTAAGGACAAATAAGAAGCATCCAAGTCAGTTTGGCTTGAATCCCAATTAAAGGCTGGGTCTAAGGGAAATCCCACAACTGATGGAGTCATATCCTCAACTTATCCCAATAATATCTAAGGTGTTTGAGTCTCTCAAAGACTATATAAAGAGGCATTCTCAAGGTGAAAACGAGAGAATATCAGTGAAAAGTATTGTCATTCTGATTGTGGATCTTTTGAGCAAGGAGTTGGACAATGAGGACTTGGTGAGGCTACTTCATCTGCATCTACATATTGTAGGCACCTTGTTATGTTCTCATTAATATATATGCTTGTCTTGTTTCCTTCAATTTTGTGTATATTTTCATGGTCTTGTCTCTTCTTGATAAATCTAGTTTAAACTAATATTGGTAGAATAGGAAGCATGCATTGTCTTTGTTGTCTATTGAATTTCATAACTCATTAAAGGGCTTGAATGTCAAGATCAACCTGGACTGAGAAAGGACAAACTTCATAAAAAGGTACTCATGTTTTCTTCCTCTTTTACTTTGAATAGTTTTGCTACATTTAAAGGAATGTCAGTGTTAAATGTTATCATTTTTTTGTCTTGGTCATAGGGGTCTAATATCCAAGAGGACATTCACCTTTCCATAGGGGAATTTTCCTATAATAGTGAGCCTTAAGAGAGGATTCAACACAAAATACCAGAGCTAATTTGGCTTTTGAAGAAGATCACCTGTAGAAGGATTTCCCTCACAGAAAGGACAATATTCAAATAACCATAATTTTCTACTCAAGACTCAAAATTGAGCAAGGAAGTCATCATTGGAAAGGTCTTAGAAAGATGATTCCATGTATTCACCCATAATGGATAATTGGGAATATTATATTACAGGAAGTCAGAAAGAATATTTCTAGTGACCATAAAAGGAAAAATTGTGCATATGTTACCAAAATTGTATATTGTGGTTATAGCTCAAACAATTTGTTGTATGTCTGTTTTTTGATGTTATGGTTACAATTAAAATAGAAAACAAATATGATAGAGATGTCTACAGATAGAAGAAAGAAGGACAAAGACAGTTCTTCATTTTACATTTGGGATATTTAAGAAGTTATTGGATCATATGTTGGGTATAATAAGAAACATGAAAAACCCTAATGAAATTCTTGTTTAGAGAAAACATTCTAGATGAAAATTTTGTACATCAAATTTTGAATTCTAGGTGGGGAAATCCATCCATAATATATGATAATTGATGTACCATAGGTTCATATGGAGAATCAAAGCATGGGAATAAGGAAGGATGGATTTATAGAATATGAAAGAGTTTGGACCTTGTATCAAGAAGGAGTTGAGGAACTTGAGGACATAATGTTATGTCAAGAATATTCCACAAGATGATCAAAGGTCAAGACTGAAGAATGTTAAGATATGAATCTAGGTACAACCATAAAGTTTTGGGAATCCACTACAAGAAATCCACTCATGTTAATCAGAGTGCTCAATGGAATTTTTGTATAAGAGTAACTCATTTAATGAATGATGTAGTGAAAGTCCATTCATTTTAAAGGATTCCAATGTACAGATAAGGTAGTAGAGTGTGGGCATATCTTCTCTAAAATATCGATAGGTTAAAATGTTATTTTTATGATAAAGAGAAACAAGGAGTATATTTGGATATAAGATGTAACATCTCCAAGGATCAGTCCTACAATTTGGAGATAACACCTCCATTATTGCTATCAGAGTGTGCAGTCGAAGAATGGTATGAAAGGAATCAATATGGCATGACAGAAGTTGATTATTCATGTCAGTCTCAAATCAGATGGGTCAAGACAGGAGGAAGTAATGGTTCATTAAGAAAATACAAGTGCTGATATGTTCAGTGAAGGAAAATCTAAATCAGTTGCTTCAAGAAAGAAATTGGTGTTAAATATTCAAGGTTAATTAGAGAGCATGACCGGAAATGTAATTTGGTTTTGTAGGAATTGGATCAGAGGGATCCAAGTAATAGTGGAATGTTGAAAATTAACATCAACATAATATATAGTTACAAGTATGCAACGCAGATAAGAAACATTCCATGATAGAGTCAAGTCCTTGAACATATTAAGATAATGGAATAAGCAGTCATGAGGTATATATCAATTTAATAGGGATGCCTGACAACACTCCAAAAGGGACAACAAAAATAGTAGAGGATTTTTTATGCATTACAAAAGTTTTGAAGGTATTTCCACAATAGCATGGAGATATCAAGTCAAGAAGAACTTAAAAATGAATTGAATTGCTAAAAAAAAAATCAATAAGGAACCATGAAGAAGAAAATGGTTCTACTCTTGGTAAAGAAAGAAAAAGAGATGGTTCTTGACAAGAATCCATCTCAAGTAGAATAGAGCCATGAGTGACATTCCCGGAGGATGGAAGTATCACTGGAAATTATGATGACATTTAAAAGTAGTGTTAATTACTTCCATTTAATTATATGGAGCTGGAGAATGAAGCATATGTGCATCCTTATAGTATGCTATAGATTGGCTACGCAATTCAAATTTGAGGCTAGGTGGCTAAGAAAACATAAGAGAATGGTGCAAGAAACCTCAAGTGCTAAAGTATTCAGTTAGGAAAGGACTGAAGTAGTTCGGTCCCAAAAAGTAAATGGATGTTGAAGATTGAAATTCTATAAGACAACATGATTGGAATTATAATTTGTCCAAGTGTGAGTTGGGTTAGATGGATCCAGGAAATAAACAAATATTGAGGGTTAATATCATTATCGTACATGGCTAAAATTTTTAAAGTGATTATAGTGAGAGCACAAGAAGATTCAGGAATCCAGGAAGAATTGAAGACTTCTAGGACCAACAAAGAAAAGTGATACAGGGAGAAATAAGTTGTTTCAATTATTGTAGAAAAAATTATGTTATGGCCTGTTGGACAACCATACATAGTACAAGAAATTGACATGTAAATACATTTAGGAGCATGCTGATGATGCATTATTAGTGCATACAAGAAAGATATAATTCTTGCATGTTTGCAAGTGTTGCTACTGATGTTGTTGCATATGGAAGGAAGAAACATAAAGTTGTAGTTTTGATTATAAGACTGATAAAATATCCATGGGAGTTTCTAATTTCGTCAACTAATAAGGTAGCATTAAATTCATTTAATGGATGTTATACAGGTATGTATTTATAAAATTATGTTGCATAATTGTTGAAGGGAATTTAGGTAAGAATTTCCTCAAGCAGATTTATTTTATAAAATCACATTATTCATTAATGTGAATAAAATACCAATAGGTGTGGTAAAGGTTGGAGGACTGTAATAATTATAAAATCTTTTTATTTTTTGAATGCACACACTGACATCACAACATTTCATTTTAATTGGTTATTAGCTAACAACCAAATCAATAAAAGGTATGAACTTATTATAGGAATGAATGTCAGAAAATATAGTCATGTATGAGACCATGATATGGTTAGTTATGGAAAGATATGGTTATGGAAAGGCTATGTACCACATAATATCCAATGAAATTCCTACCTTTAAATAATACTTGGATTGGAACTTTTTTGCTAACACTAATGAACACCACAAAATTATATTCTTGGTGTAGTGTTTGGGTCGAAAAAAAAGGCATCCAAATAATTGAGAAGAAAATAGGAAGTTATTGAGAATGTGTCAATGCATTGGCCAGACTTCCAATTTACCAATGGTGAGATACATGAATTAGATATAGAGAATTATGAAAATCAAGGCAAAGGTGCATTGAATACATATGCATTGAGAGTCGCACTAATGCATAGTAAGTAGTAGAGTTGCACTTATGCAAGATAGAATTGTTATGTTGGAATTCATTTTTTTATATTAATGCATGCATATATGTTATCTAATGGAAATAATTATACTAACGACTAAAATGTTACTAAATCATGGAGTTGAGAACATTTCAGGAGCTATTAGACATTGCAACATGAAAGTTGCAAGTCAAGTAGTCACATGAGCATTGACTACAGGAAATTTGTGTTCATGAAAAAAAAAAAAATTGCTAGGAAAAGGTAAGTATAAGTGTTGAAAATTCCTATGCAAAGAATGATAATTCATTCTAATTAATAAATTGTTTGATAGTTGTGATTGAATTGATAAGTGTAGACAATTATAAGATCACTTTGTAAGGTTTTGGAACATAGTGCAATGAAAATATAATGTACAGGAAATACTGATAATATGGTGGTTGAATGAAAGATGGAAGCATTATAGGAAAAGTGGTATTCGGTATGGTGCTTGCTAAAAGCCATAAGGAAGATTGCATTGTACTATTGCAACAGCCATGAAACATAAGTTTGAGTTTCTAAATGAATTGTTTATAATGTTCTCTCATAATAATTGTATGTGTATGATACAGATTAGATAATATTGATGAAAGTTGGAATGTGGATTACAAGAATAGCTCGGGGGAAGATCTTGATTGAAGACTATGAATCTTTCCCTATGGATTCTAGGTGGATCTAGGTGTGTGTACACTTCTCCTTGGGTTTCCTTGGAGAACGCTAGAGCCCTGGAGGGAGAAGAGTGGGGATAGGTTCCCTGGTATGAGGTATAGAGGGTACTTGGAGACCTCTGAGGGAAGCTAGAACTCCTGGATCCATGGTGCTCTGAGACTTCTTGGTCAGCTTATGTTGGAGCCTAAAAAGGGTAGGGGTCAAGCCTGAGGGACTGCAGTGCAAAGAAGGCAGAACACTACCTTGGGTTGTGCAGGTTGATGGGGAATGAGAGACTGTTGGTTGGAGTGTTGCTGAGGTTTGGTACCTTGGCATAGACCATGTTGGTATTAATTGTGGACCATGGTTATCTTGGGAATCCTTTTCCTTGGTGGATTTATAGCCCCTGCTCGGGGGTGATCCGTTGTTGAGAGTTTATCAAAAGTGATATATAAGGTTGAGTGAAACGTCGTGGGTTTGTAGTTAGTTAGTGCTTTAAATGAGGCTTAATTGGATCATGTAATAAGGAACAATGAGATAAATTATTTCCCGAAGCATCTCTATGGAATAGAGAAAATGACTTCCATCTACAGTATGAATACAAGAATTGGTGCTTGAAAGTAGAGCACCAGGTGGATAACAAGCTTCCAATATCAAAGGCTTCGATATTTTTGAAGAATTTTGAATTGTACATTGTATATAATGCACTTAAGATGGTGAATAAATAAGGGAAGGGGGATTTAACACCCCAAGACTAGGCCCCAGTTGTAAATATGAATGAAAATATGTTTTATAGGCTGGTGAGACAGGTTATTATAGGCTAGAAGGCTTATGTGATTATTAGGTTGGAGAGCCTAGATGCTAAAGGCCAATGAGCCTATTTTTATATATGTAAACACTCATACCATTAATAAAATACATCGTTGCATGGAGACCAACCATGATAAAAGAGTATGGGGGAATAATATCGACTAGGAAGGGAAAGAGGGGGCTAAGAGACTAGGAAAGGGGCTAATCTAGAGGGCTTATATCCAAGGGAATATTATAATATTATTCCTAAAGGACTAAGGTTTGGATATAACTCATGTTATCCTAAGTTCCTTTGGAAAAGGAACGAATTACAGGTGGAACTCATGAAGCTTCATGATGAAAAGTGTCTGGTAGGGGACATGCAAACATATTTGGAAAATCTCATCATTCTTGGGGGGGATTCTCCCATTCACCATCACATTCACGATTCTTTCCATTCATGAATCATTCAACCATTATCTCCATCATTCGACGTCTACATCCTTCATGCACTCCTAGAGATGTATGTGGTACCTCTCTATCATGAGTATCATACTTGTACCTTACCCAAGATAGTACTTTCCCATACCAATGCAAATACTATTCCCTACCCAAATTTTATTGTTTGCATCACCATTCCTTTCCTGAATGTGGGTGCTTCCATAACTTGTTCCATACCCGAATTATGTTGATGCCTTCACCTAAGTTGGTACCTAGGCCTTCCAATGAAGAAGTTCATTGTTATGCCCATGGATTTGAAGAGGCAGGTTGTTAGGCTCATGGATAGAAGAGGCAGATTATCAGGTCCGTGAGAAACTCTCTCCAGGTGAGAGAACTAATGGGAATTGATTTCCTAAGGGAGTCTAACTGCAACTATAGTACTCTAAGACTTCATGTTCATCTTGGCTGAATCTATGGAAGGAAAGTGGGGCAGCCGAAGTACTATTGAGAAGAGAATGGGCACACTTTCTGGGGTGGGACAGACATGTGAGGAATGAGAGATTGTAGGTTGTTAGTTTGAGTTGGCACCTAGGAAGAAATCCTTCCTATTGTTTGTGTAGCATCAGCCTGATTATAAATCCCTTTACCCAGGTGACGTTTAGTCCCAGCTCGGGGGAGACCCACTACTGAGAGTTATGAGAAACATAGTCTAAGGATGGGAGGATTATGGAAGGTCTACATGCAGTTGGTGATATTCTATCAAAGATAAGTATCAATTGTGTGTTAATTTACATGTTGTGTATTTATACATGTGTTTATGTATATGGGTTTATCCTATGTATTCGAAGAGTTTCTGTATTCTTTAATTGTTTTATACAGTTCAAAATTTTTATGTAGTTTACCCCAATATAATGATCTGAATGTTACAATATTGTTGCATGCATATTGGTATTATTTCTTCTTAACTTTGTTCACATTCATAATTCAATATTTAATTTAATGGTATTAGAATACATAAATTTATTTATGGATAGCTTAGTAAGAGTGTTTTATGGAGTAGCATTCCCTAGCCTGTGTGGATGGGGATGCTACAAATTGGTATTAGAGCATGAAATTTTTTAGGTGGCATGACCTAGCTTGGGTGGCCAAATATGTTACAAATGGAGTTATAGAAGATTCAAAGAAATTGAAATTGCATGCACATGACAATCTAAATTTAGGAGATCTTTGGTGAATGTGTTTATCACCTTCTAATGCCTCTATTTTCAAAAAATTGCACCAATCCAGTTCATGAAACCCAATATATAAGCAAATAGGCTTCTATAGGAGTAACAACAAACTATTACAGGAGTAACAACAAACCTAATAAACCATTTTCTCCCAAAATACACGATTCTTTTTTCTAAAATTTCTTGAGCATATTTTTACCATTTAATTTCTTATCCATACCAAAAAATAGCAATACCCACATTACGGATTTTGAGAAAAAGAAAAATTGGCAATAGGTGTTGGTGATTATTTTCTCAAAAATCCTGCACTAGAATTACCTAAAAACTTCAGGGATGATTTTGTGGGCTAAATTTCACTCATGGGCTAATTTTCCATGGTTTTTCCAAAAATGAGATTCACTATTTTAAACATGATTCGCCCAAATTCTATAGGATAAAATTATTTTACCTTAAAAATCGCCAAAATTTTATAAAAACTATATAAAATACTTATAAATTTGAATATTTTTAAAAAACTATCACCGAACATTTACAGTTGACATATGAAGGATTAATATTTGCCAAGGTTTCTACATGTTAAAATAAATTTCCATCCTTAAAATTATCCCTTCCTGAAATTGTTCATACTTGTTCATCTCATTGAAGTGATTCTATGGTGAAAATTTTGTGGTAAATGGATGTATCGTTTATGATATATGTTCATTTTAATGTCTTCACTTTAAAAAAAAAAAATTAATGAATAAACGCATGAAATTACCACAAAATTCTTGTTTTTTGTCGCCAACCTGTCTCCCCAACACATGCACCTTTGCATGTACTCATGCAACCAATTGACGAGTCAGAGTAGGTGTGTTGAATGTGAAGTCTCTTGGCATGTGCATGTGTATCAACTGCTTCTTGGGTTGTTGTTGGTTCTTGTGGAGAAACAATAATGCCTTTTCTTTCTTCTTATTGCTGGTTTTTGTGTGACAGTAGCAAGACTTCCTATTGTCCGTACTTGTGTAGAAACAATCAGGCTTGTCTAGAAACATTTTCTTCAAGAAGGTTGTAGGTAATCAGGCCATGAGTAGGATGATGTCACGAGTCACATGGAGAAAGGGTGGTGATGGAATAATTATGAAAGGTAAGGAAATAGACAATGCCCCCCCCCCACCCCAACTGAATGATTTTGACAATGGCAATAAAGTATGGTAGGGGAAAACAATAGAATAAGAATATGTAATTTTCCAAATAGACATCTATAACATTCAATGAATCGTAGTTAAATAAAAGAGAAACAACCATACCTACACCTACCTATGAAGTCCATAATATCTGTAGCAATATTTTGACAAGTAAAGGATCTTATATGGTCTACAATGATGTAATAACTTTACAAGAAGAGTAGTGTGGAGCTTGGAACTTGTAGAATGAGGAGACATGAGACTGATCTCTGATGTAGAAAAGAATCTCATAAATTTTATTCAAAGAACAACCTACAATCCTTTATTCAGAGAGAAACTTTGATGGAGTTATTTCTTACTTTACTTGCAAACCTTGCCTACCAGCAAGATGGTTTTCAAACAAGGTCTTTCAAACTATGTCGAGAGGGTTTTCACTGTCAAAATTTTATTATTCTCGAGGGATTTTCGCTAGCAAACTATTTTTCTAACATTCCACAGTCTGATGGCGCCTAAGACACATTTTCACCATCAATTTTATGAAGGGAAGGAAAAGGATGAAAGGGTAACTCAACATTGTAAGCAAGATGAGTCACTTTATTGCATGGGTTAGGGATGGTCAAGTATACATTCATGGAAGTGATGTAGTGGTGGGGGATGAAATTTTGATTGTATTGGCTATATGAATGATATTCTGGTAAAGGTTATTGGATTTGAAGATAACCATGTAAGAAAATGAGATTCTATGAACTTCAACATGCTTCCATTATTGAGGTAAGAGGAAGTAAATGCATAGGCATACCATGATGATGGTTAATGGGCATGATGAACCTTAGGTATTCTGGAAGGATTCTTCAACAACCATGGTATAAATGATGTAGCAATAGGGAATGTGGAAATGACACTTGAATTCTGGAAATCTGGTCTTCACTTTGATCTTCAATTCATCTTCAAATCAATTTGATTGTTATCTAGTTCTTGATCCATATGAATAGAAGCAATGTGACCGATAGGCATGATAGTGATGGCCTAGTGTTACAGCTTCTATGTGAAAATGGAAAGAGAAAATTAAATGGAAGATTGGAAAAATAGAAAGGGAATGTGAAATAGGAGTGGGAAAAATGAACACGGGGCTGCAAATGAAGTTGCAACCAAGGGGAAAATGGAAATAGATAGATGAAAGAAAGGCTCCAAATGGAGTAACAGTTTAAGGGTAATGTGGAAACATGGCTACGAATGGATTTGCAGCCAAGGGAAAATGGAGTATGGATGCAAATGGAGTTTCATCCAAGGGGGAAATGGAGCAGGGCTGCAAATGGAGTAGCAATTAAGGGAAATGTGGAAATAGGGCTGCAAATGGAGTTGCAGCCAAGGGGAAAAATGAAATGGGTAGAAGAAAGTAGGGTTGCAGATGGATTAACAAAATTAAGTGGTAATATCCTTATGTTATACAAATAACCCCTCATTTATTAATATGTTATATACCCTTATTCACAAAAATCTGGCCACAAGAATCACTTGCTTGTGAATTGGCTTCCTTGATATTCTTGGGATCTGCAAAACACTAGCACTTACCTGCAATAAAATGTGAGATCATGGAATAAGAGAGGTGAAAAATATCTCTTCATCCAGGACATACAAAAAAAATGACAAACAATTCTAATAAAAGATATCCAAGGAAATATACCAAAACAATTTTTATTTTTTTTTACCTACTGAGGAGACTGGTGGCCACCTAGACTATCCAACAACATTTCATTGATAACTTGCTCATTTCTAGTTTAATTTAAGTGATTCCAAATCCATATGAAAGTCGATTCATAGGAATATACCCAGTAGAAATATGTTTTTAAAATATCTCTAAATGAGATGCCAAAATTTCTAAAGAACAACTTACATGACATAGGTTTTTTAAATTCCACTATAGACCAACAATCACTATTTTGATCATAATTTTTTCTTTAAAGGTAGTATTGGCATGATTCCACTTGGAGGTTAATTTGGATTCATTTATTAGTATCCAATAGAGACATGTTTTAATATGAATTTGATTTGTTTTACCAAAACCTTTGATGAACATACCTAAGAGACAAAGTATTTGTTATTCTGATTTAGGATAGACAATCACTAATTTGTGAATAAATTTTTCATACAATATCCAAATTGAGTGATTCAAATTGTGTATTAAACTATACTTGAAGGGATTAATCCCTTATAAACATTTTTTTAGTCTATTGTGATTTTATGTACTATATATAATTGTGAACAATCAAGATGCAAAGTTTCCATAATGCATATTGTTTGACCAACAATAAGTGATTTGGTCGTACATTTTCATATGAGATTCAAATTGAATGATTACAATTGATTTAGAAACTAGACTCTGAGGGCTATGTACCATAGAAACGAGTTTCAAAAATTCCTAATTTTAGTCCCTCAAATTATGACTTTCCCGACTCTATTCTGGAGCTGCCTACTCTATGTTCAGTCATTGTTTTAGCCATAAATTCTTCGTTTGAAATCCAATTTGAAAAATTCAAAATGCATTAGAAAGTATATTCCAAGGGATAATTTGGATAGAAACAGTTTTAAAAAATGAGGATGTATGACCTCCCAAAATCGGATTATCCCGACTATGTTTTCAATGATTTTATCAGGCCAAAATGTCATAAGTGTCCAAAGAAAAAACGATTTCTCCCAAACAATGATATGGGTATGTGTAAGTTTTTATATACATGTATTTCCTTATGTAATACACTTCTACACCAAACATTACAATCACCTTGATCCAACATTGTGCATTATAACCTATGCAACGAATGTAAAGAATATACCCAAAATCAAAAGTAAAGGATAAATTAATCGTGAAATCCAAAAATGTAGCAATGAGATCCTGACATAACCATCATGGGAACTAAAAATAGGCCATGGAGTGTCCCATTATTGAAAATATAAGATAATTAAATCCTGGCATAACCACCATGGAAAACAAATTCCACAGAGTTTCTCATTATCCATGAAATAAATTCCACATTTTTATGAAATTGAGTTTTTTTTATGTATGATGAGGGCTTTGAAAATTTCAAATGATAAATGAAACCATAATCAAATAATTCAACAATATTAATAAGATAAAATGAACTAAGTGTGGGTAGCGACAATTAATGGTGAATAATCAAGGGTTGTGAAGGAGTCAGAAATGAAAAAGGAGGATGATTTTAATAAATAAGAGGAAAAAAAATAATGAAAGGAGTAGAGGGACGTTGAAAAGAGAAAAGGGGAGAAACATGAAATGAAGGGAAGGAAAAATAAAAAACTTCAATAACTTAAGATGTCATATAAAACTTTAAAAAAAAATTGACCACATACCTCGATAGTGAAGGCTTCGATATTCTGTTGACTTCTTCTTCCAGTGAGATCCTCGTTCACCAATGCTTCTTCCTCGTTCCAAAATCTCTACAAAAGATAGATTAGTACCATGGGTTGCTCTTACTTCACCACAAAAGGAAATTTATATTTTCTACTCATGCAAACAACATACATGCCCTGAATTAAATGCATATAAAACTAATGCTAGATGTGCTTTCATGCTTTCCATAACCTCCCTGACAATGATGCCAAAATGTTGGGAAAATTAATTGCTTATGAAAACAATCAAAATTCGATCCATTAATTATCAATATAGGGTGCATATGTTTATTTCAAAGTTAGGATGAAAAGTATATGCAGGCCACGATTTCCATTCTAACATTTTTCATCTAACATCCATTACGGTAATGTAAATCAAACCACTCTTACAGAAATGAAATAAACCACACTTGTTGAAATGAAAAGAATGCTTGCAGAAATTAAATAAACCAGACTTTATGAAATGGAAAACATGTTGATAGGAAAGTAATTAACTCAAGTGGTGGGATACTATATTTACTTCTTTCAACCACCCACGGGGATTGGTATGGTGGATCACTTCAGTCCCCCACTTCACCAACTATGGGGATAGATAGAAGCACACAAGACACAAGGAGATCACATTCTACATCACCCTTGTGGAATTGAAATATAATATAATCGACAGAAAGTAATTTTAATCTACTTGACATAAGGGAAATTGTTGAAATGGAAAGGTTCAAACACTTGCATAAATAAATCGAACTAAAATATTTATTCCCCGATCACCATGTGGTCATAAGATAAAGTGTTTTCACTAATATACACCATAAATGAATTAATTGAATGTTGTAATTAAACACACTATGAAAAATAATAGAACTACCTATGCTACACAACACTCACGACAATTACATCTAATTAAATAAATTATAGAATTTAAAATAAATCCACACTCACACATGACAATAAATTAAATAAACTAATTAACAACATGAATAAAATCAACCATAATAACAATGGGAAAGAAATAAGAATAAATTGAAAAGGGAATAAATCAAAACAAACTAAATTACATGCTATGAAAATAATAAAATGGGAAGAAACAAGTTAATAATGAATTACTCCATTCATTTGGACAATGCTCTAAGATTCCTCTCCCAAAAATGAATAATACACTCTCTTTTATACATGAGTTTGTCTAAAATTAAAATAACAAACAATAAATGCAGATCCACAATTTTCTCCGTGGTTACAACAATTTTATAATAAATAAAAACTAAAACCCAACATATAAATGATTACAAGATCTTTGCTAATAATAATAAAACTAATCAATCCAATCTCATTAATGGTTCTAGTATTCTCTCCTCATCTTAAGATGGTTGTTGTTGACCCAAATCAATGGCATATTTTGGTGGTTGAAGATAAATTTCATGGATTTCCAAAATTGTCTCGTAGAGTAGTAACAACTACAAGTAGTAGGAAGTAGTGAAAAATAGTAAAATGATGATTTCTCAAAAAGCACAATTTGAGTTTTTGAGATGTTTTGAGGATAGGCTTATATTGAATTAGTAATGCCTCATATAAAAAATCTCAAGGACCCACTTCATATATTTTTAGTTATAGGAGCAACATCAATGATGGCGTGGGAGTAAAAACAAACTGGAGTAACAACAACCAAGAGTTACAGCAAGGGAGTTGTGACACTGTTCATAGTTGCAGCACGGGAGTTGCGACACTTTTCATATTGTCAGACAATTGGCTTAGGTTGATGGACATTTGGTATGGATTGTTGGTTGTCATTGATGTCAACCATTGGAGAGTGATATTGTAGATTGATGTCAACCCTTAGTGATTGATTTCAACCCTTGGATAAAGTTTGGTAGAACAAAGGTTTGAGTAATGGAATCAAGGATGTTTCATGTATAATGGTATGAGTTTTAATATATTTGAAGGTAAGACTATTCTATTTTTATAGTACATGTCATTCCATTTCCGGTGGTATGTGGAACATCACATAACTCGTCACAGTTAGAGAGTTATGGCCATGTGAAGTTGGAGAACCCTCATGAGTCATCTAGAAGCACCAAAAGGTCAAAGTAGTCAAAGTGGTTTAAGAGATTTTAGAAGGTAAATAATAAAGTGAAGTAATGAGTGTACTATAATTCAAAGTGAATACAAAAGAAATTATTTAAATAATAAATTTAATGGAAAAGTTACTAAGTGGACAAGTGGTTAGAAGTGGGTTAGCCCTAAAATAAGGAAAGTGATTTAAGATGGTTAGAAGGTAATCCCTTAAGGTAAAGTGAAGTGATGAGTGTACTATAATTCAAAGTGGATACAAAATAAATGATTTAAATAATAAATTTAATGGATAAATTACTAAGTGAACAAGTGGTTAGAAGTGGGTTAACCCTAAAATAAGGAAAGTGGGTTAAGATGGTTAAAAGGTAACCCCTTGAGGAAGCTACATGGAAGTATAAATAAGAGGAAAGACTCTCTCATTTTAATCACACTTGAGAATATTGAATATCTACAGGTGATTGAGGTAACCAAAGGATATCTAAGATGAATTCCATAGGGAATGTGAAGTAAAGAAGGTCAAAATTCAAGGGAGGATAAATTCTTTTGATGATGCTTTCTAAGGTATGTTATTTACAAGTCATCTCATGATTTTCGTAATAAATTTTTTTCTAGAATGATTCAGACCATGAAATTGGGAGGTAATTGAGGAAACATATCCAAGTAGCTTTGATACAAATTTCATCTTGTGGGTTGTTGTATTTTTGGTGTTACACGTTGTAGAAAATAGGGTTTGTGGCTAGTCCTGAAACTAGTCTAAAATAGGTGTTTCGGGTAAAAAAGTCATAACTTATTCATAATAGATCCAAATTTAGTAAGACCAAATTTATTTCTTAGAGTACAGTCTATACTATTATGTGTACAATTTTCATATCCATACAACAAATATTATGTGCGAGGATTTCTCTACAAGTTATCTCTCTAGAATAATCCATAATTCAACAAGGTATGCCATTTTTTCTATAACTCCTTTTCTGAGAGGACCCAAGTAGTGAAGTCTGGAGGAATTGCATAAAATACATTGAAGAACATTGTGTACCATTTTTAGATATTTATTCATTACAAGTACATAGTTATGATTATTTCAAGTTAGGGTTGTTGACTAATCCAAAATTAGTCATGTGAGACTAAAGTAAGTTTGATGAAAATGCTAGTCTCATGTTTAAAGTTAAGGAAGGTTTGCAGGTATGTGATCATATACACTAGGTCTATTACAAAGTTACAAATCAGATTTGGATGATGAAATTGATGAGGGATTTTGGTTGAGGTACATGTTGGGTACATGGTTGAGACAAGTACTTGATGAGTTAGCACATACATGAGCTGTATAGTTGATGATGTTGGTACATATTGATTAGTCATAGTTGATGAGTAGTTGATACATGATTGGTACATACTTGGTACATGGTTGGAGGCACTTGTTATTAGTATTGTTGACACATGGTTTATGGATGATGTAGCATACTTGTATGGGTATATTATTAGAAGCACATATTGATTTTGGTGATGATTATGAGTTGTTGTGTTATGTTTGGTTGCTGCACATATTTGAGAGTTGTCTTAGTGATTGACCTTGGTGAGTAGATCTGATTTGGTTGATAAGATTGACGAGACATGTTGTTTGGACAGGTTGTTGTGACATGTTATTTGTACAGGTTTAGTGTTGAAATTACTAAGACAACTGAGAGGGGGGGTGAATCAGTTGTTACTGTGCTTAAACAATATTATGTCTATTAAAACATTTTTTCAATCTTCTCCAAGTGGCCATCAAGATTATAAAATAGAAATAGTAAACATCAATCACACATATGATATACACAGAGACAAAATTTCACGAGGAAACCCATAAAGGGAGAAAACCTCTTCTTCTTCGAATGATAGGCAATATTTTATTTCTTTTACATCATTTATCTTTGAGAAACAAATCAAAATGAGGCTACCACCTCTGTTTTACAAGCTGAAACTTACTGAGAGCACCAACTCTCTGGTTTCTCTAGCACCCACTATATGGAAGCACCAACTCCCTGAGTGTTCCAGCACCAATTGGATGGAAGCACCTACTTCCACTTATACAGACACCAACTTGCATATAAAAAACTCTGTTTTTTCCCTAGCACCACCCTACCACCCTATTTTCTAGCCACAACTAGATGAAAGCTAAAACTTCCAGTATTCAAGCACCAACTTGAATATCAGAGGACTACAATCCTCCCTAGAACCTCCCTACCTCCCTGATTGTAAATAAATGATTGAATAACCACCAATACAGATATATCAATTCTTACCACTTCTTCTCTGTTCTACAAATCTTCTCTGCTTCACTATTCTTCTGTTTTGTTCATACTTGTCTTGACTTGCTGTATCTTTCTATATGTTATTTCTATGTTCCTCTCATGCTCTTTGGTATGTGTACATTCTTCTCTCTTCACCTTTTTTGTTCTGTTCAGCTTCTATTTCTCATCTCTGAGTTTGATCTCACACTTTGCATACTGTGATTTTCCTTTCTCCCAATTCAACTAATTTTTCTAGTGAGAAGAGTAAACTTAACCCAGTCACGATGTATTTATTTTATACAATCCTTCGATTTAGTTACACTTAGAATCTCCAAAGAAACACACAAGCAACTGAATCACCAAAGAACCAAATAACTATGATTCAGTTATGCTAACTGAATTGTAACTGATCAATAGTCCATGAAGTGCATGCAAGATACCAGATATATTAAATATGCAGAACAAAAATAAAATGATAGGAATGGTAGAATAACAATAAAATATCCAGCATAATCTTCACAATACACATAAATGATATATGAAATAGCAATAGAAAAGCACTTTGATTCAGAAAGCAATGTTCACAGGCCTCTTCGAGGGGTCAACCTCCAATCGAGCAGCGCTCTGTTACAATAATCTCCCAGCTAGGGTTTTCATACCCTCGACCCTTATTTATACTAAATATGTCTATTAAGAGAAGCATATAGAGGAAGATCCTTCTAGAAGCGGAAGCTTCTATTAGGTCTTCTTACATCCGCCTTATTCTATTTTATTGAAAGGTC
>ML793091.1:275714-302561 GCA_009831015.1 Picea engelmannii
CACTGATTCTATCCAAGGATATCCCAAAACAATATCCACTTCATCCATATCCATAGCATAAAAATCTGAATGCAACACATATTTATCCATGGTAATCTTCAAATCTTTAAAAATTTGAACATTTTCACCCTCAACATCTGTGCGTTGAATATTCTTTATTGGAACTTGTAATCTATTAACCAACTGAACATTGATAAAATTATGCATGCAACTAGGGTTAATAGAAACAATGATATTTTCTTTATGAATACAACTGTGAACTTGTAATATAGATTTTTCACATGAAAAAAAACTCTTGGTTCTCTCTTTATCCTTATTTTATCCATGAGACCACTTGTCTAACAATATTTTTTCAATTTCTCCATTGGAGAGTCTCATCATCTCCTTATAATCAAGTGATTTCCACCAAATTGTAGTATCACCTTGCAATTTGAAACCTACCCAATGGGGCCAAGTATCTTCCCATGCCGATTTTCTTTCTTTAATGAATGATTCAATACTAGGGCCATCACATTTCTCTGTAAAATACATCTTTATATGAAAAAAACCCAAAAATAGAACAATAAGTTACGGCAAAAAATCACGGCTTTTTTTGGAAAAACCTTGAAAAATTGCTGAATTTGAAATGCTCATAACTTTACTTCCCGAACTCCGTTTCGGCTGATTGTTTTTTTGAAATTGGGTATTTTTCCGAGAGGAATTCAAATACACAATTTTTTTTTTCCAAATTTAGCTCGTAAAACCTTAGATCTGAACCTGAAGTGCTCCGCCCTCTTTTTCTTCCCTAAAAAAAATTCTGCAAAAAGAGAAAACAAATCTTCCCTTATTTGGCTAAGGAAAGTGCTCTGATACCAATTGTTAGGTACCTATACCAGATCTGCAAATATACTTCAGAAATAACCAAGAATAAACCATAAACCATTCACCATAACAATGAATACAAGAAACAGAGAAAACCCTTGAGGTAGGGTAACACCATATATTAATCCTTATGGAAGGATAAAACTCCTCAAGCAATCTTTTCTTGTGCAATCACAATATTCTTCACTATGTTCCATTACATTGCCTATACTTCTTTATATATCTCTCCCTATCTCCTAGGAACCTTCTACAGAGCCTTCTCACATTTATTACATCCAACTACCATAGTGGGCCTTTATTAATATAGTGGACCTAGTCCACCTTACATTGAATGACCACATTCCCATATATTAAATGACTTCCACTAATAACACATAACTACATTCCAATTGGGTACCTCCCTAGGTACCCCATATTACCTCCCTAGGTATACCACATAGGTTGCATGGTATACCTAAGGCAATTGTTTCTAACAGAGATATAAAGTTTACTTCAAATTTCTGGAGGGGAGTGTTTAAAGGATTTGGTACAAATATGAACTTTATCACAACATACCATCCACATTCATATGGGTAGACAGAGAGATTAAACCAAGTAATTGAATACATTTTGATAATGTATGTGATGTATAATCCATCTAAGTGGGAAGATTAATTGCACTTGGTTCAGTTTTTCTATAATAATGGGTATCAAGATTCATTGAAAATGATCCCATTTGAAGCTTTGTATGGTAGAAAATAAAATATTCCAATGAGTTGGGACAACTCATCAGAGAGAGTGGTACCTGGGCTAGAATTGCTCAAATATATGGAAGACTAGATAGCTAGAATTAAGAATAATTTAAAGGCAACTCAATATACACAGAAACATTATGCAAATAAGAACATGATAACTAGAGAATTTAAACTAGTGGACCATGTGATTTTGAAAGGGAATCCCAAGAAGAGGTCATTGAAGTTGGGTAGCTATACAAAGATAGAAGCCAGATTATGTGGTCCATTCGAGATATTGGACAGAATAGGGCTAGTTGCATACATGCTTGCATTGCCTGCTTCCATGAATGTGCATAATGTATTTCATTTCTCTTTATTGAAAAAGTATATACATGATCTTGACCATGTTATTGATTGGAATTTAATCTAGGTGGAGCCAGATGGAGACTCTCAGGTATAGTCGGTGTGCATATTGGATAGAAAAGTCAAAATTCTCTAGAATCAAGTCATAGAACTATTAAATTTTTAGTGGACCTACTATGGTCCTGAAGATTCTACTTGGTAGAATGAAGATTCCATGAGGGCAGAGTACCCACGATTTTTTGAATAAATTTTGAAATTTTGATTTATGTTTTGTATATGCACTAAGGACGGTGCCAAAATAAGGGGGAAGGGAATGTAATGCCCAAATTTTTATTCCCCATACTAGATAATGTATTTTGTTAATTTAAGAACGAACGGAGTGCCCAAACACTTAAAAGAGGCCTGAACTGTAATTTTTTTTTATCATTCTTAATAATTAAACGCATCGTTGGCTCTCACACAGATAAGGAAGATAATTATAGGGGGCTATGATTCTATGAGAGAGGGGTATTAAGGGGCTAAGTATTTTATTGTATTTTACTTACCCATAATTTATTTAATTGAGAGAAGTGGTTACATAATATTATTGAAGAAGACCATGTGGTTCTTGATTTCCAAGTAAATATATAATCCCATCTTGTGGGTTGTTTGGGGGTTCTTCTCCATTCACACTTTTATTCTTTCATTCATTGTTGGTCAATTATCATTCTTGTTCTAGGATTGGGACATGGGGGGGAGAATTGTTGAGGAAGAAGCCATTGATTTCTATCCATAGTAATGATTGGTGTGTTCTAGCCATGAATTTGTGCCTTCATGCCTAAGATGCATGAGCATGTACTAAATTGTATCCACAGTTGTGAATACTGAGAGTCCCAACATGGAGATTATTGACCATATCCATTGAAACCCTAGAAGGAGGTGGACAACCTAAGGGATTGCATAGCAATGAAGGGGGTCTATCCTCTTGGGTTGTGTAGGTTAGAGAGAAGAGAGTTAGCTTACTTTGGATTGTTGTGTGTTGAGAAACCTATGAGAACCTGAGTGTTGTCTAGTTTAGGAAGTTGAGTGACACCCTTGAACCATACTTGTGGATTCATAGCCCTGGATCAGGTTTGATATTGTTGTTGAGACTTAGAAAAACAATGTCTATGGTTGGGTGGAACGTCCTTGGTCTTCAGAGCGTTGGTGAATAATTTGTTAAAGATAAGTGCTCTCTGTCATGTGTTTCTATGCTTGTATAATTTTATTTCTATTGTGTATTAATTAATATCTCTAAGATGTGTATCTTTAAAGTGCATTCTTGCTGGTTATTTTTATGCATGGAATTCTTAAAAATTATTCTATTATGTAGTATGAATCTTGATGATTTCATGTGATCCTTTCATGCTTATTTATTAATTAAATGTCATCAGAAATTTGAAATCAGTTTTGAAATTTTTTTGGAGTAGCATGCCCGTCGTGTTGGTGGTTGGGTATGCTACAACTTGAAAGGCTTAGCATATAGTTTTTTCTCTTCCAATAGTTTTAACACCATGTCAACGTATTATTGTACACGTTCTTCCCATGATTTGTTGTAGATTAGTATATCATCAAAAAATACTAAATTTGTTTTTTAAAGGTTTGAAAATAGAATTGATCAAGCTTTGAAGGTTGAAGGTGAAATAGTAAGGCCAAATGACATCGCTAAAAAATCATAATGAACTTCATTTGTTCTAAAGTTTATTTTGGGAATGTCTTCTTGCCTCATCCTCATTTTATGATATCTAGAGTATGGATCCAACTTAGTAAAAAATACTCTCCTTGCAATTCATCTAATAATTCATCAATGATAAGAATGGAAACTTATCTTTAATGGTAATTTTATTGAGATATCTATAATATGGACACATATGCCATGAACCATCCTTTTTTATAACCATCACTACTAGTGAAAATAAAGCACTTTGGCTAGGTTGAATGATGCCATCCTCTAAAATTTATTAAATCATATGTCCAATCTCACACTTGTGTGCATATGGGTACCTATAAGGAATAATGTTAGGTGGTACACTTCTTGGTTTGAAATGAATAACATGGTTATGATCCCAATTAGGATAAATACCCTTAGGAATCTCTTCAAATATCTTGGAATGATTGTTGATCAATTTTTGGAGATCCATTAGAATAGAAGGCCGAGATGTTTGAACATCTAGTGAGCATAATTGTGCAAGTACACCATTGTGTATATTTTTGAATAATTTTGGCATTTTGTTAGAGCTTATCACTTTAGAGGCCTTCCCTTGGATACCCTTGAGTTCAATTTCATTTTCTTGTAAGGAAAAAAACATTCAAAGTTCTTGACAATTAAATACCACTATTCCCAATAATTGTAACCATTTGAACCCTAATGCAACATCAACACCACCCATTTGCATTTAAATAATTGGACTATCCAATAAATAATCCTCCGTATTGAATTTAATACTATGGAACTTCCTTGAATAATTTATGGTACCTCCATCTACAATCGTTACTTGAAACTCTAGTGTTGGAAATACAAAGCAATTAAGAAGTTTCACTAATTTTCAATTAATAAAGTTATGGGTACTACCAAAATAAATCAACAATGTTACCTTTTTTTTCTTCTTGATATATATTTGTATATTGAGGGTCTGTGGAGTATTTATGCCAACCAATGCATGACAAAATATGGTTATATTAGTCTCTTATAGTTCTGTATCCTCCAAAGGTTCCAATTTTTTATCTTCTTCTTCTTCAGAATCTATGTAGAGTAATTTATTCTCACCACATTTATGCCCCTTACTATACTTTCTATCAAAATTTAAACATAGTCCATTTTATCTTCTTTCATCCATATTTTGAGGTGTCAACCTTGTAGGTTGACATAGGTTACTAGGGGGGGCATGGTTCTATCTATAGTTGTTAGAGATCAGTCTTCTAGTAGCCATATTTTTACTTTCAACTTTCCTTGCCATATTGAAATCATTCTCTAGGGATTTAGTTTCAACAATATGCACCTCATGTTAAATGTTCTCCTTTAAAGTGCCCATAAAGAGATATAACAATTTGTTCTCTAGAATGTTCTTCACCCCGAGACTTAGTTTTTGGAATTGCTCAATGTTCTCTATTATTGGACCCATTTGCTGAATATTTATCAATTGACTAAAGAATGTATTTCTCTTAATATCCCCATATTTCCTATCAATTCATCCCTAAAACTGGACCAAGAGATAATAGAATCCATTTTTTTCACAAAGTCATTGATACCAGAGAAATTGATCATTTTCTAAGTACAAGGATGCAAGAGTTACCTTTTGTACAATTGACACTTGGTGTATATAAATGAATTTGATACTATGGAACTTACCTTAATAGTTTATGGTACCTCCATATACAATCGTTACTTGAAACTCTAGTGTTGGAAATACAAAAAAATTAAGAAGTTTAACTAATTTGCAATTAATGAAGTTATGGGTACTACCAAAATAAATCAACAATGTTGCCTTTTTTCTTCTTCTTGATATATATTGCTATATTGAGGGTCTATGGAGTACTGATGCCATCCAATGCATGAAAAAATATGGTTATATTAGTCTCTTATAGTTCTATATCCTCCAATGGTTCCAATTTTTTATCTTCTTATTCTTCAAAATCTATGTAGAGTAATTTATTCTCACCACATTTATGCCCCTTACTATGCTTTCTATCACAATTTAAACATAGTCCCTTTTCTCTTCTTTCATCCATATTTTTAGGTGTCAACCTTGTAGGTTGACATAGGTTAATAGGGGGAGCATGGTTCTCTCTATAGTTGTTAGAGATCATTCTTCTAGTAGCCATATTTTTACTTTCAACTTTCCTTGCCATATTGAAATCATGCTCTAGGGATTTAGTTTCAACAATATGCACCTCAAGTTGAATGTTCTCCTTTAAAGTGCCCATAAAGAGATCCAACAATTTGTTCTCTAGAATGTTCTTCACCCTGAGACTTAGTTTTTGGAATTGCTCAATGTTATCTATTATTGGACCCATTTGCTGAATATTTATCAATTGACTAAAGAATGTATTTCTCTTAATATCCCCATAATTTCCTATCAATTCATCCCTAAAAATGGACCAAGAGATAATGGAATCCATTTTTTTCACAAAGTCATTGATACCAGAGAAATTGATCATTTTCTAATTACAAGGATGCAAGAGTTACCTTTTGTACAATTGACACTTGGTGTATATCAATGAATTGATCCATTTAGAATATCGATGTTATATGATATTTACCATTTGTAATGTTCTCCTTTAAAGTTCCCATAAAGAGATATAACAAATTATCCTCTGGAATGTTCTTCACCATGAGACTTGTTTTTTGGAATTATTGAATTTTCTATGTAATTGGACCTATTACACAATATTTTGTCGCAAATGATGATGTTCACTTATCCTTTATCATCCAGATCATAAAAATCCTTGAAGAACCTCTCTTTGGAAGAAGTAAAACATGTAAAAGGGTCATTAAAATCCTTATTTAAAGAGAGCATTTCATGTTGCACCATTGTAGCATGAGGCACCCTTAATTGTCACATGTTGCACCATTATATATGTTCAAAGGAAACTTATGGATATGTTCAAAATTCATTTTTTTTAGATGACTTGGATGAGGCAAGGTGGGATTTTGATTTTCCAATACAAAGGGAAGGGTAATACATAAAAAAAACGAATAGGTGTGGAATTTTATCCTACAACAGTCATGTCAGAGGACATGCCAGCAAGGGCTGGAAAATCAAAGAGTGCCATGTAGAAATCAGGTGCAGGTCCTTAAGAGGATGGTTTCTACTGGTTTTAGAAAGGAGTGCTTTTTATGGATTTGGAAGGGATGGTTCCCGATAGTATTTTGAAGAAGGCTATAAAAAGTTTCATTTAGGGAGAATTTTTTCGATGGGTGAGTCCAAAAATCTATCCCGATAGGCTATGTTGGATCTCAAAAATAACACAATTTACAATGTCATTTAGTCATTTTTCATTCACTTTATCCCTTCATCATCATTCCCTTTATCACTCATATTTCCTCATTTGACCATTTCTACCTTATATGAGCTTCACATGGCATACTTACACTAAAGTGGTTTATTTCCAATGTTTTGATGATTACTTCAGGTAGATATTGTTATCTCCTTACTTACTTGTGCAATTTTGTAGCTATTGACAATTCTGTAATTGATGGGAAATTCTAGTAGTCATATGTTCCATGAAATTTCTAATCAACTAAAGAGGAATATCGAAAATATAAAATATGGGGTTTTTGCAAAATACGGTCATTTAGGTGATGAGCATGGAAAATATGCAAAACGTGTGAAACAAGGGGTGCATTCTTGAGATTTATAAAATTGATCTAACGAGACTGCAATTTTGTAGCTAAGTGGTTTAACCAAGTGGTGGCCCATATCCACAAATTTGGTCACATGGATGTCATGGGATATGTTATTCTTATCTTATTCAAACTATATTAGATCAAATCCAAGATTTGGTGGTGAATATGCACATGTTTAGGATATAGGATTTGTTAGTTGCATTCACTTGTTTAGGATCTGATCTGATCTTATTGTAACTCTTTTTTATTTTGTGAAGGACAAGATGTATGTATAGATATGAAAGGATATAATTCAACTGGGATAGTTCATAGTTAATAGTGAAGGAGTTATAGATTTGAAGGAGTTAGAGCATAGATTTACATATTAAAGAGAAGGGTCATTTTAATAATTTTGATGTTCGAATAAGGAGCTTTTTGTTTCACATCAAGAGTTATCCATTGTAGTCCTTCTTGGTAGTATATGCCAAGAGAGGTAGGGCCCCCTCTCTCTAGTATATGCTTCCCAAATAGTTTATTTTTTGTTGTGTGATATTATTTTATTAGTTGTTCATTTTAGTTACTATTCATTTTTTTAGGCTCTTTCAATTCCTTCAAGTGTGGTTTCCCTACAAAGTTAGGAATTGAAGGATGTGTTTTTTTAGTGATCACAAAACCATTTGATGTTCTTCCTTATCAAACAAAGGAATGTGGTTAATAGTTGAAATAAAATTCCATTGACTATAGTTGAATTTTTCATCCTTTCATTCAACTTTCTTAGCTTAGATTTAGTTTCCTACCATTCCATATATTTTGTTGGCATCTCACAATCTTATGAGCTAACTGATTGATAATTTAAAGTAAAGACATTTAAGCAATTGAATTTCCCGACACTTTTGGCACCATTGTCGGGAAGATGATAAAGGGAATAGGCATTGGTAATTTGGTTTCCAGTTATTTCATTTGATTTTTAATCATGGAAAGAGGAAATTTGTTCATGTCAATAGATAACCTGGTGACAACAAAGTCTTAGTATCATGAGGTGTCCAAGTACATGTTTTTCTTTGAAATTTTCTTTATGCAGAAGTTTTAGTTTTTTATTCAAAAGACCCCACTCTGCAATAATACATGTGCAAGATAGGGATTATCAACTAACAATGAGTCTTGATGATAAAGAGTTGTTGAGTAAATAAAAACGTTCGTCCAAGAAATGTCTCAAATCCTAACAGTAGCAAGAAACATCTTTGCATCTCAGGAGGAGAAAATATTGACATCCATTAAGAACATATATGCATCTCAGAAAGGGGTAGAGGAGAAAAATTCCATGAGTAACATGAAGATATATAATCTTTTTTTTATTCTCCTTATAAATATGGATAGGATACCAAAGATCCATGGACAACATTCAATGGAGAGAAGGTATTGGAACCTAAGATTGGAGATTTTCTTGCAAGTTTCTACCTAGATGCTTTGTGCAAGAGACAAATGTTTGAATATCCACAAGGTATGATAAAGGAGGACATGCAAGAAAATAATACTAATGAAGAATAGAACCAAAGGAGTATTGGCTACATTGAAGAATGGCTCCATAAAAGCATCAGAACAGAGGACCACTTCCTCCTTCAACACTTCATGGAATAAAAACAATCAGATCATCCGGCCTCTCATATCCAAACAACCATCAAGGTACATTTTTCATACTTGGATATGAGTGTATTCATAATATTGTTGTGCACATGGTTTCATTGGAAGTACCTTTATACTTGAGAAGAGGTTTTCATTTTCCATGTAGAGTAGGGAAATGAATAAATTTCAATAAATATTGCATGTAATTGTTAAATCACTAGCTTAGTCTTAGCAATAAGAAGGTCCTCAAGTTGTGTACAACCATCTTTGTTCATGTAAAGAACCTGCTTCAAGTTAGCACGAAAGGTTAATTAGTAATGCTGTGTCAAAGTCTGTCAATTGCCTATCAATAACAAAGACAAGGTCAACAAGCCAAATATTTCACTTGCTTCTGGTAAAATTTCTATCAGATTTGTAGTGGAGATTTTGATAGCCTTTTCTTTCATGAAACTATTATGTTATTGAAAAAAGAGATGTTGAATCATAGTATTATTATGAGTACACAATACAACAAATGGTCACCGAGAGTCCAATCTACTAGATTATCTTCTGCAACAAGCATCAAATACAGAGGAATTTATCAAAGTGAAAAAATACCTTTCTTCATTAAATATTGAGATACGGTAGCATGGGGAGCTTATGTTATTCTGTTTGTAAACAATTATGAAAATCCACATCACAATAGAAGAGAGACAAATTTTAGGGGTCCATTGTGCACAAGTGAAGGAGAAATTTCAAAATCCACCACATGTATTTTGTGGGGATCAAGGTCATTTGGGTTCCACATGGATTGTTTCCTCAAATTGTGAAGGATATGAGAGATTCAATAGATATTTGGATTTTCGTCATGTTGTGAAATGGGTTCCAAAATAAATAAGTTCATTTTCGAGGGAAATTTTTGGAAAACTAGAACGAATCTTAAAAATCCGTCACATGGGTTTTGTGGGAAACAATCCCATTTGGTTTCCATTTGAACAGTTTCCCAAATTTCTTCCATATTTGAAAAATACAAAAATTTATTCAAGCTACTATTTTCCATAATTTTAGTTGCGTATCCATGGGAAGTGGATCTATGAATTTTATCATTTTGTTGCAACATCTTGTTTTTCAGATCTTCCTATAGCAAAGTTTCTAGTTTCTTGTATCAATGTTTCAAATGTTTTAGAGAAGATTCATTTCTCAAAACTAATCTACATTGATCATGATCAAAAGGCTTGAGATCCATTGCCAAAAGAAAAATCACTCCACATAAATTGATGCAGGCTCGCCCTTATGTGTGACCGCTCACAGGATCATTCTGTCTAGATCGTGAGCTGAAGAAACTCTTTCGATTCCCACTGGAATCTCTATTAAAATCGATCCACAGGTCCTTCCTTTTCCTTCACGGCCCAAATGCGACCGTGAACATTTTCCCCACAGGAAATGTGATTTATGTCTTCGGGGTTTCCTGATTCTCGATGTCACAAGAACCCATGTTCTCTCGATTCCTCGATTGTCGAAATACCGATATGCCAAAATGAATTTTTCTGTGACTAGCCTTGAGGGATAAGTCTTGGCCCACAAAACCACTACACATAAAACCACAACTCTATTTTCGGAGTCGTGCAATCCAAGCGCTCAACCTCTCGTCCACTGGACCCCCAAAATGTCGATCCATGAAACGTCGATGCACCGAAATGCTTTAATATCCTTTAGCCCCATGGCTATTTCCTGGTCTACATGACCTCCCCTTATATGACCGCAGTCCCTTTCAGGCTTATCAGGCTTTTAAATGCCGAAATGCATTTATCCTCAGGATTCCTAATCCTCTGAATCTCGATTTCCCGATATGACGTTAGCTGGCCCCACAATGGAGCTTTCCACCTTGTTGGGGTTTTAGACTTCACATTTCTGAAATGCGCATGCTTCTTTTCCTCAGGATTCACGATCTGTCGAATCCCGATATGCTGATGGACTCTCCCCTTTCAGGAATTTTCCCGAAGGTCTCAATTTTTTCCACGCGTCCCCTCGAAATGGATGGTCCTCATCACTTCGTGATTTTGGGTTTTCAAATGCCGAAATGTATTGGACCTCTTGATCCCCGAAGTTTTGAACTTTGAAATGCCGAGAGATCCCAATCTCTGCCACGTGTCCCAACCGATGGGTGTCTCAGATCTGTTTCAGGGTTTTCATCCTGGAGATTCCTGATCTCTTGTCCTTAGGACTTCCGATATCCCGATAAACGAAACTCCAATGGAAAATTCCTTTCGGGGTTTTTACTTTGGAGTGTCCCAACCTCTCAACATCAGAACCCCCAATTTACCGAATTTTGATATCCCGATGTCCCGACACCTTTCAGGACTTTCACCCTCTTGTTCACGAAGTTTAAACCTCGTGTAGCTTCTGTCAGATCTAATAGCTGATGGGTAATTGGACCTAGATCCGACGGTCTATATTGTTTCTTCTATATGCTCCTCTTGATCCTTCCTGGTCGTGGAAAACCAACAGTCTAGATCTCTTTCCCAGTCTGATCAGACGGCTACTGTACCTCCTCCTGAGCTTCAACATTTTCTTCCTATGCTTGGAAGAATTCCAAGAGTCCAAAGGCCTCAACTTTTACCTTTCCTCTACGAGCTCCATGAATCCAAGTCCTCACCTGCGCTCTCAATGACGTTGTTCCTCCTAAGCTTCTTTTATCGAATCATCAAACGATTTTGACTTTTGCACTCCTACATAGTCTTCACATGCACACAAAGGTGTTCTTCGTCTTCAGCTTTCTTGTAGCTTCGACCTCCAAGGAAACTCATACTTTTTCCTTTCTTCCTCAAATGGAGAATTGGGATGCCCTCCTAGCTATCCTTCACTCAAGAAACCTCTTCCTGAGACTTTCAAGGTGTTCAGAAACCCTGCGAAGATCCCTCAGTGGATTCTTCCTAAAAAATACAGAACTCAACAAAGTTCTCTTCTTATGCTTGTCTGCACACTGTATCAATGCTCACCTAGTTGAGCTTCACAGATCTCCTCAGAGATTCTGTCTGCAACTGTGTTCTTCTCCACAGCCTTGCCTCCTGAGGTATTCAACAACCTCATAGGTCTTTCTTCCGAGTTATTGATTTCAAATTCTGTGCCCACCTAGCATGCCTCTGTCTGACTCCGCAGAGTTTAGAAATGCACCCTCTGTGAACGGCTATCATAACCCGCAGTGTTTTGTCACACCCCCTCTGGTGTGAAGCCTCAAATACCTCTCAAACGCAAAGCCAAAAAAAACCCTGCAAATGCATAAACATAACATACATTCACAACATATAAAGAACACTCACAAACCTTCATTCAACACATGAAAGATGCAGGAAAAGCTATTGTTTATATTAAAATGGAAAATGCCTGTCTACAATGGTGTTCCTGAGCACGGCCTATAACAAGGTCTTGACTCCTTCTCTTCTTGTTTCTACTCGCAAACCCTCTACTATATACCCATTCCTTTCCAAAATGAGATCGAAATTGATCCTTTACATGAGGGGGCTCTTCGAGCTCTTCCCTCCAATCTACCTACCATATTCAATTACATTTAATGGGATGTCTAGTCCACAAATATGGATCTATATCTCAACCTTGCAAAAATTAAAGGCCTACCTACTCTAATGCCTTCACAAAGGCACGGATCCATGGCTCAACAACCTACAACATTAATTACATTCAAATTCAAATTTCAAAATGAGGAATACGCCTCTCTTCAACATTGAATGCATGCACTGACGTGGCTGGTTGGTTGGTTGACTAATGTGGAGAGATGCTCCTACATCATACTCCTAAGCTGCAAAATTCATGAGCTCCTACTCATGAGCTTCCCATCTCAGTTGTTGAAATCCTCCTGGATCCCAAACAAATTTTTGGAGCCTCCTTGCCCCATCACTTGGCTGCTGCTGCGTTGTTGCTGCCTTTCTGCCTAGCTTCTCCTTGCTGGAAGTCTCTACTAACTCTACCATCAACCTTCTGATGTCTTCTATCACCTCATCCAACTGCTGGAATGGTTTCCCTTTTTTATGCAGTCTCCTCAACTGTATTTTATTTCTGCAGGTGGGCAGATCATCACGATCTCCCATGTGACCCTCTTCATCTTCTTCCAACCTCACCTGTCCAATGTGTATGACCTGCACTATTACCCTTCTCTCCAGGGATTTAATCTATTCATACAGATCAACAAAGCTAATGTTGTCTGCTTCTTCCTCTTCTTCTTCTATAAACCCCCAAGTTGCAGTCTTTTCAGTCTCTTGGCTGAAAATATTGAACCATTCCTCGGAATGCTCATCATATTATTTTTCTTCTTGGATAGCTTCAGATACCTTCTCCAATTCTTCTTTGACAGTCTCATCTAGTTTCCTTTCTCCTCCTGTTGCTTCATCTGCAACACAGATTTCTACCTCCTCTTGGGAAATTGGTAGGAATATCTTAATTCCCCCAATCATTAGAAGATTCCTCTGATATTCCTCTTCTGTCAGCTGCATATGTTGATCCAAACTCACCTCTAAGTTTATGAGACCCTCATATAGTCTCATTTGGTTATCCCTGCCCACCTAGAAATATGGGATTTTCCTACTGCTTCCTTGGCAGACTATGAGATCAACCGATCCCATCTTCATCAGCACCCCTTGCTGAATTGAACTCACCTTCGAGTCCATGAGACTTTCAGATAGTCTCATATTCTTATCTCTACCCTCCTGGCAATCTGAAATGCTTCCACTGCCCTCTTGGCAGTCTTCGAGATCCCGTAGCGACCTCATTTCATTGCCCAGCTGGCAATGTGAAATTCCTTGGTTGTCCTCCTGACAGTCTGTGAGGTCTTCAGCTGATCTCAACTCCTTGGCCACCTGGAAATTCAGAATTTCCTCTCTACCCTCCTGGCAGTTCCTGAGATATTCAGCTGATCTCCATTCTCCAGCATCCTCACCGAGAATTCTCCCAGTCTCTGGTTCACACATCTAAACCATCTCCTCAGGTCTGTTGAGTTTTTCAACATGCCTCAACCATCCTCTTAACAGCCTATGCTGTCTTCTAGCCATAAACTCTTTGACTGGCCATTTTACCTTCAACTTCCTCATGGGCCATTCATATACCCATCTTCACCTAGTATTCTGCTGCATCCGTAGTTCAAGTTCCTCCATTCTTGCCCTGATGTCGACAAGTTCTTTCCCCCTTTCGGTTGTGCTCATCAACTCTAGGATTTTCCTTCCATCATACCTATGGCCTTCAATAGCCATGTTGATGTCTCTGTCCACCCTCTTGGAAAATCTGCTACTCACTCCTGTACCCTGAGTGTCTCAGCCTCTCCTACAGTCCTCTTAACTGTCTTCTTGATTGTTGCCTACCTGCAAACAACCATCACAAAGTCTCCAACAACCCTGTATTCTTTTGTCTTCTCCCTCTACTTGAAATATACAAATAGAGTTCTCTCTCTGATACCAAACTAATGCAGTCTCGCCCTTCTGTGCATCCGCTCACAGGATCGTTCTATCTATATCGTGAGCCAAAGAAGCTCTTTTGATTCCCACTGGAATATCTATTAAAATTGATCCACGGGTCCTTCCTTTTCCTTCACAGCCCGAATGCGACCGTGAACATTTTCCCCACAGGAAATGTAATTTCGGGCTTTGGGTTTCCTAATTATCGATGTCACGAGAACCCATATTCTCTCGATTCCCTAATCGTCGAAATCCCGATATGCAAAAATGCCTTTTTCTGCGACTAGCCTTGAGGGCTAAGTCTTGGCCCACATGACCACTACACATAAAATCACAGCTCTATTTTCGGGGTCACGCAACCCAAGTGCTCAACCTCTCGTCCACTAGACCCCCGAAATGTCGATCTACGAAATGTCAATGCGCCAAAATGCTTTAATAGCCTTTAGCCCCATGGTTATTTCCTAGTCTACATGACCTCCCCTTATATGACCGCAGTCCCTTTCGGGGTTTTCGGGCTTTCAAATGTCGAAACACATTTATCCTCAGGATTCCCGATCCTCTGAATCCCAATTTCCCGATATGATGTCAGTTGGCCCCACAATGGAGCTTTCCACCTTGTCGGGGTTTCGAACTTCACATTTCCAAAATGCGCATGCTTCTTGTCCTCAGGATTCGTGATTTGCTAAATCCTGATATGCCGATGGAATCTCCCCTTCCGGGAATTTTCCTGAAGGTCTCAATTTCTACCATGCATCCCCTCGAAATGGATGGTCCTCATCACTTCATGATTTTGGGTTTTCAAATGCCAAAATGTATTGGACCTCTTGATCCCCGAAGTTTCAAACTTCGAAATGCTGATGTCTCCCAATCTCCGCCATGTGTCCCAACCGATGGATGACTCATATCTGTTTCAGGGTTTTCATCTTGGAGATTCTTGATCTCCTGTCCTCAGGACTTTCGATATCCCGATACGTGAAACTCCGATGGAAAATTCCTTTCGGGGTTTTTAATTTGGAGTGTCTCGACCTCTCAATGTCAGAACTCCCAATTTCCCGAATGCCAATATCCCGATGTCCCGACACCTTTTGGGACTTTCACCCTCCTGTTCATGAAGTTTAAACCTCGTGCAGCTCCTGTCAGATCCAACGACTGACAAGTAATTGGACCTAGATCCGATGGTCCAAATTGTTTCTTCTGTATGCTCCTCTTGCTCCTTCCTAGTCGTGCAAACCCAATGGTCCATATCTCTTTCCCAGTCTGATCGGACGGCTGCTGTGCCTCCTCCTGAGATTCATTATTTTCTTCCTATGCTTGGAAGAATTCCAGGTGTCCAAAGGCCTCAACTTTTTCCTTTCCTCAGTGAGATCCAAAAATCTGAGTCCTCGTCTGCGCTCTTAATGACGTTGTTCCTCCTGAGATTCTTTTCTCAAATATTCAAAGGATTTTGACTTCTATGCTCCTACACAATATTCACATGCACACAAAGGTGATCTCCATTCTGATCTTTCCTGTAGCTTCGACCTCCAAGGAAACTCGTCCTTTTTCATTTCTCCCTCAAATGAAGAATTGGGATGCCCTCCTGGCTATCCTTCACTCAAGAAACCTCTTGTTGAGACTTCCAGGGTGTTCAACAGATCCCTCAGTGGATTCTTCCTCCAAAATACAGAACTCAATAGAGTTCTCTTCTTGTGCCTGTCTGCACATTGTCTCAATGCCCACTTGGCAGAGCTTCACAGATCTCCTCAAAGATTATGTCTACAACTGTGTTCTTCTCCACATCCTTGCCTCCTGAGGTATTCAAAAACCTCATAGGTATTTCTTCCGAGTTGTTGATTTCAACTTCTGTGCCCACCTGGTATGCCTCTGTCTGACTCCGCAGAGTTCAGAAATGCCCCCTCTATGCATGGCTATCAGAACCCGCAACGTTATGTCACACGCCCCCTAGTTGAAGCCTCAAAGACCTCTCAAACGTGAATCCAAGACAACCCCTGCAAATTCATAAACATAACATACATTCACAACATATAAAGAACACTCACACACCTTCATTCAACACATGAAAGATGCAGGAAAAATTGATGTTTATATTAAAATGGCAAATGCCTATCTACAATGGTGTTCTTGAGCACGACCTGTAACAAAGTATCGGCTCCTTCTCTTCTAATTTCTACTCGCAGAACCTCTACTATATACCCATTCCTTTCCAAAATGAGATTGAAATTGATCCTTTACATGAGGGGGCTCTTCGAGCTCTTCCCTCCAATCTACCTACCCTATTCAATTACATTGAATGGGTTGTCTAGTCCACAAATTTGGATCTAGATCTCAGCTTTGAAAACATTAAAGGCCTACCCACTCTAATGCCTGCACAAAGGAATGGCTCCGTGGCTCAACAACCTACAACATTAATTGCATTCAAATTCAAATTTTAAAATGAGGGTTGCGCCTCTCTTCAGCCTTGAATGCATGCACTGACGTGGCTGGTTGGTTGGTTGACTGACGTGGAGAGATGCTCTTGCATCATAAATCCACTTTTAGAGGTTCAAATTATGAGATCGCTATTGTAGGCAAGAAGAAGGTGCACGATAAATATCTCTTGTTCTTATTGTTGTGCATATTCAACAAAGGAAAGTCAAGAAATAACAATGTGGATAGTGATATTTTCTTAAATTGCAACTCACACAGTGTGTCATATTGTTTTGTTTGCATGGTTATTTCATTATGGAACATAGATCTTATAAAGGTAATGAAAATACATTAGTAATTTTGTGTGGTTGTTGGGACATTGAGTGACTTGCAACTATAAAAGTTCACTAGGAGTCCTCTTATATGGGAGATTGATCGTTGTTGGGAGACAAGAAAATGCACAAGGTTTCGAAGACGAAAGAAAAATATTTGAGGCTATTGGCTTGTTGATTGGAATGAAGGAGTAGTCAATATATTTTTTTTCAAAAGTGGTATGCCTATAATGAGTTAGTTTCAACAATTAATTCTTTGAGCAAGGGGTTTGGCCCGATGAAGAAGAAAAGGTACCTAGTTTTCAAGTTTTATCATTGAACATTTTGCAGTAAGGTGGTTCTTCTCTAGTGTTCTTGACACACTTATTCTCACTTAAGATTTAACATTGAAAACATTTTTCACATTTATGCTCTATTTGGTGAAATTGTTGTTGCTCAAAAGATAATATATGAAAAATGTGGGGATGATTTTATTTTACAATCCCGTTATCAACATATTTCTAGCAATTCAGTTCCTTGAGGATCTTGCTAAGAAGTATTAATTGGAACTTAAGTATTGTGATATTAAAGATCTCAAATATATTTTAAAGTCTCTTGTCGAAAGTCTAAGCCAATTCATGGGGTGATGTGAGGAGTTTTTCCAACTGGTTATTGGCCTTGACCATCATCATCCATATTCTACCATAAAAATATTAGAAACCATCTCCATAAGTGTAATACACATGTTTTCCCCAGCTTGTCAATATAACTATAACCTGCTAAAAGACCATGGGAAGACTAAATATCTGTGGATTTTGGAATTGATGAACCTTTTTGTTATAAAAGGTAATGTATATATTTATGTTACTAAATAAAATGGAAAATATTTCATAATTGTTTAAGGGGTTTTCCAAGGTAGATGATGATGCATGAGAGATATGGTGAAGGGAACCAACAATGGTTGAGATGACCCCTAGCAAGCCAATACTCTACTAGATTTAAATTATTTAGACCTAGCACAGTCCTCTGACCCAGAAAAATAAATTACCAGTCAGGATGGTAATTGGGAAGTCCTCCTCATGAGTCAATGAGGAGATGGGAAAAATATCCATCTGAAAACTTCCTGACCCTACCCATGAAATTGGGAATTGGACCAATGAAATATTGCTAAGGAAGGCAAGAAAAGAGAGGAAATTCACATGCATAAGGGAGGATGAAACAATATGGGTCTAGTGACCATTTACTAAGGAGGGAGAGGATGTGCATCTCTCTGGTTCTGAAGAGAACTGAAAAATGAATTTGTTCTAGGTACAAGAATTTGTTGGTGAGTGTTTTCAGTCCAAGATGATAAACGGGGTGGAAGAGAAGATGAGTGGTTGAGGAAGAAATCATTGCATACCCCCTTGCTTGGTTGAGAAAAAACCGATCTACAAAGTTCCCATGGGAGGAGGAGAGTGGCCTTCATACTTGGTTGTTGCTGAACAGAAGGAATAATCTCTCTCAAAGCATCATGATCTAGATAGGGGGTGGCCAGTGGTAAATCTTTCCGGGAGTTGTTGTGCCTATGGTTGGGTGGAAAATGGAACCCCTTTCAGTAGTTTCATCACTATCTAGTTTCTATATAAGTATATTTATTTAAATCTTTGTAGTGTTTAGATCAGATAAAATTTTATACTATGTTTTAGAACTATGTAAGTTTAATTTCTAACAAAAGTGACTTGAGAAATTTAAGCAAAATAAAGAGAATGTCTTAGCTAAATCTCATTCGATTTAATTTCTTCGCTCTTGACTATCTTTGTCCTAAAATAAGATCTATAGGAGTGGATGTTGTGGTTGACTGTGATGTACATTTTAATGCATGCTTGGGAATTGATGATTGAACAATTAAAACTCTCTATAACACCTCTACAAGAAGAGAGTGATTTTTCTGCATAATAGTGCTCTATTTTAATATGTCCTCAAATCCCATGTCAGAAAAGTTAGAGGATATCATATCTGTGTGGACTTTAGGAAATAATCACAAATATGGGAAAACAGGAAAACATTAAAAGTCCTTATAAATAATTATTGAGGAAAAATAATTAGGACATAAACATGAAATAGGTCTAAATGAATTAAAATACAAAATTTCTCAAAATTCTATTTGGGGTATAAATAAACATTTATGTTTAGATTGTGTTAATTCTCCTAAACTTGGGAAGAATCCCCTTAAATTTTGGTGGGCAGTAAATCCTAGTAGAAAAAATGAATTTAATGTGGAGGTAAATCTTTGGCTTGGGAGCATTTACCTTAAATTTAGTAACAATAGTAAATCATGGTAATAAGAAATAAAATTCTACTCATTTACCCATGAGAAGTGATCCGGATTATTTTCAGCACGAAATGTGAGCGGAGATATAATAAAGAAATGCATAGAGATATCACAAATATTCAACAATATAACATAAATGTATTAGAGATGCAACCATAAACACAGATATATAGTAATACACGATTTCTATTAATGAAAGAAATGTACAGAGACTGTAAAAATAAAGAGTGAAAGGCTCGCTAGAATGGTGGCAACTTATCTCTAAGAAGAGATGTGACGGCTACTCACATTCTTAAGAAGATGGTTATAATGAGGATTTGAAGGCCTTTTTACAATAAAAAGGAATTCCAAAAAACCTAGACATCCGAAAACCTAACCCTAGGAGATGAAGCGCCAAAAGTCATGTGGGCCCCGTTTGGGTAAGCGAGTACATCAACTTCCTAGGGTCGTAAATTTTGTATACGATCTTCGTTTTAGGCGCGTGATAGCTCGTTGGAAAGGTATTTTCGAGGAGATTAATTTTGGGGGCTCAATCATGCCCTTATTTATGTTTGAGAACCTCTATCTAGAAAAACCTTCATTTGGGACCTCAAAATGGCCTCGGAAGTTAAAAACTGCTAAAAATAGTAAATTGCCAAAATTGCCAAAAAACTATTTTGAGCCACTCAGAAAAGGTGGGTGGCCACCGATATCCACCTGGATCAAGAAGGGAGAGATTATAATTATATTTTAATTTCCAGGATGGAGAAATTTCCTTGGAATATAAACTTTTATTAAATCCCTTTATAAGTCTTGGAAAACTATATTTTTCCTTTCCTTATTTTGTTTGTGAGACAAAACAATTTCATTTAAATATTCTAGGTAAAACAACTGAGTAGGATTATGGAAATATATGTATATATGTATATATACATATGATGATGATTATTATTAATATTATTTTATTATTCAAAAAATGGAGGTTAAATCCCCTAGAGCATAAAAGACCTGAGACCAAAGAGAACATATTTATTATTACTTTAATGTCAAACACACCAGGGAATGAATGGTGACCAAATGATTTAACCATCAAGTGGTCTTTGGAACTACGAAATTTCAGAGCTCTGAGGCTTTCGTATGATTGGGTGATGGGATTCCACGATCCAAAGTAACTGAATTCTTGAATCCTTTTTTTCCCTACGCAAGGTTGTAAAGGTAAGAAATACAATTAATTAAATTATTGTATTTAATGTGATCAATTAACATAATTCGATATAATATACCTTTAATAAAATATATATTATATTATAATCCAAATTATTTCATTGTATTTAAACCACAATGTAATTACAAGTGGGTCCCCTTCGGGACTCTGGAGCTTCGAGACTCCAGGGCTATAGGAGAATTGAGTATAAAGGATGTGTGGGAGAGATGAAGGAGATTGACATGAATAACTCTCTCTCTCTCTCTCTCTCATGTCAATTATTAATAAAATATTTGATAATTTTAAAACCTGGGCGTAAATTTTGAGAGATATAATAAATATATTATATTATACTAATATTTATTAAATTGATTACACGTGAATGATGATAACTCTTTTGAATATTAAATGGTGTGGTAATGTGTGCAAGTGGGGTCACTTTGGGGCTCCAAGAGGATTGAGTATAAAGGATGTGTGGGAGATCCGAAGGATATTGACCCAGAGAATTCTCTCTCTCTCTCTCCCTCATGTTAAATATTAATAAAATATTGGAGACTTTATAAAATTGCACGCATTTTACAAAAAGGTTATTATAGTATATGTTGAATGGGTTTGTTATGGTATTTGTACATGATAAAGTACCAACTCCATTCCCTTTTAATTTAATAACGTGTGAGTGTGGACCCTTCGGGAGTTCGGGACTATGGATCTCCGAGTGTTTTGGACTTTGGGATGTTTGGGGTACTAGAATGAATAAGAAGAGAAGGGATGAAGGCCCGAACCTACCCCCCCCATACTTCAATGGTTGCATAAATGTTTTTTTTTGTAAATAAAAGGAGTTGTATATTGACAATAGTGCGTGGAAATACAATATCTATAGTCTTCCACCTATCCTACCACATCTGGGAAACCAGGACATGTGGCCTTCAAACAAAGAGAAATTGCAATTGTCTGAACAAAAAAATAGAGATGAAGAACTGTAAAAAATCGTCTCCATCACTGACTAACCAGTGGTCATGACTGACTAACATACAACATGAGACAGATATCTGTCAATATTTGCATAAGTAACAAAACCAGAAGAAGAACATACACTTGGAGGAGCTAATCATATGTGAACTTTGGCTACCATGAGTGATATAACCTGGGACAAAACTTTGGCCACAAGTTGAGCACCACTTGTTTGCTAGATATTCATTCATGGCGTCGAACAAGAGGTCCATTAACTGGCCAAGAATTCACTGGATGTGCGCCTTATCATCAATCTTTTGTCACATTTAAAAAATGAGCTAAAGATGTTCATCTGGGAGTCGAAGCGGGGTGAGCTAAGGTGGTTCCTCCATTAACTCAACATCCATATCCAATTATGTATCCATGGTCATTGGTTGATTTTGCACTTGCCAACTGGGAGGAATTTCTAAATCCACAACACATCCACCAGTGCCAAAAACATGAACCGATGTGTGGACTCTGAGAGGGGAAATTTTAGGATGAAATCTCAGTGGAGGAGTATGCTCCTCGGGAGGGAGAATTTCCTCTTCGACAGGGAACCTGCCAAAGTCAATTATGGGATTAGAGGGGGGAGGCAAGGATTGGTGACTCGGTTCCAGCCAATTGTGGCTTGGGTCAGGATTACTTGTGGTGATGAGAGAGAAATGATAGGGTTCAAGCCTTTTGTGTCTAGTTAGGGCGTTGAAATACAACGGTCCCCTTCTATATTTTCCCCTCTCCCTAGGCATGGTGTAGGAATTCTGGGTGCGACTATGCAGGAAGATCAATGGAGGATTGGTGGCGGGTGTTCATAGGTGCAAGAGAAAGAGGGAGACGAGGAGAAAAATAACTTATAGAAATGAAAGAGTCAGAGAGCGCTCAGGGGAACTAGCCTTCATAGTTCCTTGATAATTGATAGGGATGGTCACCATGTAAGCCGAGGTGACTCCTCTGCTAGACCTGGTACCTAACTTTGTATGCCCATCTTGGTTCACACAAGGGGCCATTAAATATTCCTGAATTGCCTATAGAACTACCATAACTCCTGGATTAGTGTAGGTCATTCAAACGGGATGAGAGGGACGCTACAGGCTGGGGTTAATAACACCAGTTGTTACTTATCTCCACCTGTCATCCATTGAGGGCCATCTGTCACCCCATCTGGGAAATGGTTGCATAAATTTTATAATAAACGTTAAATGTAATTTATTATATTGCATGGTAATATAAATTTCTTATAGTTGCATGAAGGCACAATATGAGTGGGACCCTCTCCGAAACTCCAACGTTCGGGGGATTTAGGTATATTCATAAAATCCTGATGAGGTATCTTCTCCGAAGTCCAAAGTCTTATGTATTAATGGATATTAATACTCCTAAGTGCTCCTCTGATATAAATTAATCATACTATAATATAATTAAATAGAGTTGTATTATAATATAATTAATAAAAGGACAATTTGTAATAATAAATATCAGGTTGAAAATCTATCTATCTATCTATCTATCTATCTATCTATCTATCTATATCTATCTATCTATCTATCTATCTATCTATCTATCTATCTATCTATCTATCTATCTATATATATATATATATGTTAAATTACTTGAAAATTTGGCATGGAGTTGTGTGTCGGAGAGGGATTGAATTATATACCTTAATTAATGTTAATCAACTTAAGTATATTATGGAGACATTAAACTCATTGTGTTATAATATAATTACTCATAATTATCATATGAGTAATTTATTGAGTTAGTGTTAAACTAATTCTAAGGGGGAAAAGAGAAAGTAAAAACCTCAATAATGATTGGGCCATGGGTATTAAGCTTGTTGGATTACTGAGAGGGGGGGTAAATCAGTAATAGAGGAATTTAATCCCTTTTCACAAAAAAAGAAAGTGTTATATCAATGTAGAATTATCATGCAATAGTTATAGAGTAAATAAACAATGAAAAAATGAACAATCACACACATACACAGTACACTAGTGTTTTTACGTGGAAACCCAAAGCAGGAGAAAACCACATGTTGGAACACATATATATTTATAAAACTTTATACTTTAATATATTTCATTCTCGTTTAAATAAAAACAATGCATGCTTAATTCTCATTGTTGGTGAAGTCTCCCATTTAATCAAACGATCCTAATCTCTTAAGAATTATGGAGTTGTCTATGTGTTAACGAGTCAAAGAACTAAAATACTACATTCAAAAAATCGAGTTTCAGAGTTTTGCAATGCAGGATTTTCAACATACAACAATTCCAAAGTCCCGATAGCCGAAATCACAAAATCATCTTAATCTCTAAACCACATTAATTAAGAATTAAGAATGATTAACCGTTAATTAATCTTGTCGCGATTTCACGTTTCGGGAATCCTGCATGCAACGACTATCAAATTCCCAATAGACGAAGTCACAAAATTGTCTTAAGTGTTAAACCAGATTAATTAATAATTAAAAAATGATTAACAGTTAATTAATCATATCATGATTTTGCATTTTAGAGATCTTGCCCCGAAATACTTTCAATGTCCCGATAGTCGAAATCGTGAAATTGTCTTAGGTTGATCAGGATTATTTAAAAGGTTTAAACATGATTAAAGTTAATTAATCACATCATGATTTCATGTTTTAGGTATTATACCTTGAAATGTCATAGGATATCCCGATATCCGAAGTCGCAAAATGTTCTTAGCAACAAGTGTGATTAACTAACGCATTAACGATGATTATCATGTAATTAATACTTCACTAAACAAGGACAAGGTTTTGTTTGCAATGCCAGTTTCTTAGTAGATTTTGAAAAGAAGGAATGTGCCCAATATGGAAAAAACCTTCCTGACATAATTAAGCACTGGTACTCTCGCCTCGAGAAGTTCAGAGACAACTCCCATGGCGTATACACACTTTCTTCATTATAATCTCACATAATTTATATAACAATGATGATGTGTAGAATCTACGAGAAAGAAGACACAACCCATTTATTTTTATAGTGGGTTCCCATTATGCACACAGTGGCCGAGGGTTATTCTTTTGATTGGGCCAGGATATTGTCAGACAGTTTGGTTAAAGATATTACAGCATATCAGTCATTAAAATCCAAGGGGAAACCGACCTAATTTTTCATTTCGGCTTATATTATGGATGACGTTAGTTTTATTACACCTTTTCCGCTTATGGGTTGGAGTTGGACTCCAAATAGTGTTGAACCCACACATATTTATCATTCCAAGATTTGGGAAGACAAGGTGAAAGATTTCCTTTATAAAATCTGCAACTGAGTGGTGGTGTTGATGCACACCGCTATATATGGTTACCCACCTCCCAGAATTTCCAACAAAATTGTGACTAATCTCGACAAGATAGAAGACTGGTACATAGAGGCTCATTTCTCCTATATTAGGGTTTTTGGTTGTTCAATTCCTCCACATGATCTGCCTAAATTTTTACCAGACCGATTGATGTGGTGCAAATTAGCACATCAAACTGTGCCTGGATGGATTGGTAAGGATCTCAAAGTAGTACAGAAAAAGGTATGGCCATATTTTCCCCTACATATTGGTGCATTTTCTCTACTGGATTTCAGCCATTCGAAAGTGGAGGCTGCTGCCCTAGGATAAATCAAACTGGTCAATATCCAATTCAAGAAGCATGATCCATAGAATATTGTAGGTAACCACATGGCCAACTGCAATCTGAAAATTTATGAACATGAAGATTCTCCTCAGGATGAAATATTTTGAGGAGAAAGGTCTTATCAAGAGGTTTTGAATCCAATTCAGGCTCTGACACAAGTTAAAATGGACGAGTTTTATAATTTCGAAAAACATTGAAGAAATAGCCTCGCCAAAGTATTGCAATGGGAAACCCCAACACATCCAGCCACACAACAAATGAAGATCCAAGGGTTAGTAATAGGGAGCTCTAGTGGACAGGATGCCCAAGAAAATTTGGAGGAAACTGAGGCCTTAATAAAGAAGGAAGAAGAAAATCCACAGTCCACATCAGGTAAACCAACAAATAACATAGTTGGGAAGAAGACATCCACTGATATAGGCATTCCTATCCAATCTGTCACACCTCTACAGTTCAGTAGAGGGAACCCAATGGCCAAAGTTGTATTCATAGGAGACCTTACACCTATTTCAGCAGTAGAGATGCCTCCTTCAAAATTCTTCTTCAATAAGAAGAGAAGGGTTGTGGTAAAGAGTGAAACACATCAGAAGGAGGGAGCAGCTGCTAAAATACACAAGTTGCTATTATATGGGAAATCCCTAGAAGAAGAAGACTTCGCTATAGAGGTCACAAGCTCGTTGGGATATTTTGCGAAAACAAACCAGTTTTCAATGAGCAACCTGAAGGAGAAGTTGAAGCAAAAAGATATGCTGAGAGGCCAATTGAAAAATCAAGTGAAAACGGTGGAAAAGAATGTCAGGAGTGAGATCAACAAGGATTTTTAACAGATTAGAGTCAATGATAGATGTTGGAAATATGGCTACAGCAAAGATGACGCAGATGATCAAGGTTGTCATTGATGGCAATCGATTGTTTATGAAGAACAGATGCTGAAACACGCTGCAACACAAATGCGAACATGAAGAACAGATGATGCAACACAAATACGAACTGCTGCAACACAAATACAAACACAGACGCTGAAACACAGTGCTGAAACAGAGCTGGAACAAAGAAGCTAACGCAGAAGGTTAAGGTTGTCATTGATAACAATTGGTTGGTAATGGAGCACGCACAAGTGGTAGAACATAGAAGTTGAAACACAATCGCAGATGCTGGCACACAGTTGCTGAAACACAGACACAAATACTGCAACTCAGGAAATGACGAAGACGGTCAAGGATTGTCATTGATGGCAATCGGTTATGAAGCAGTCAAGATTGACAACACGCACAAGAGATACTGGAACATAGAAGCTAACGATGTTGAAACACAAATGCTGAATCAGAGATGCTGAAACGTAGATGCTGAAACACGAATGCTGAATCACAGATGCTGAAACACAAGTGTTGAATGACATATGCTGAAACGTAGATGCTGAAACACGAATGCTGAATCACAAGTGCTGAATCATAGATGCTGAGACGTAGATGCTGAAACACAAATGCAGGATCACAGATGCTGAAACGAAGATGCTGGAACACAACATTACATGAGGTGGCATGCGTAGAGGAGGCAAGTAAAGAGCCAGTTCAGAAAATCAAGGATAAAGCTGGCATGCGAAAAGCAGAAGAAAGAATAAAAGAAAAGGAAACTGCAGTTGGAGTTAAGAA
>ML793091.1:312373-351317 GCA_009831015.1 Picea engelmannii
TTCATACCTGTAACAATAGATAGGAAATCCAGCAGCTCAAATCCGATCTTGATGAGATGCAGAAAAAGTCACAGACAAGCGATGAATTAGTCAGATAGTTGCAAGAGAAGGTAAGCTTAACTGAGAAACAGTAGTGGATATATTAACTTTCCAAACCCAAACTCTAGAGGTACATAAGGAACTGAAATCAACACACCGAAGACTTTTTAATAAGGTGGAAGCTATCCAAAACCATTTTCAAGTGGTAAATCAAGCCTTAGATAACATTTGTTTAAAGGAGAGAGCCTTAGATAACATTTGTTTAAAGGAGAGAGAGGTTATTGCCACTTGGACCAATTTCCAAGAAGAATTTGTGTCGTCGACAAGAGAGGGAGTATCTATGGTTTCCAGATTGTCTATTTCAAAGCAAATCAGAGGCGATATAATATTGAAGTCCTAGGAAGCCAACATAGTCGAAAGTAAAAAGATGGCTAAGGATGTCAAAGAGTCTTGTGAATAATATTTTCATTCACTTGAAAAAGATTCATTAGGCCTCGACAAAGATAGTATCTCAAAATTACTAGGACAAGTTGATGTAGCGAAACATCAACTTAACATTAAGACCAACATGGAAGAGGCTCAGGCTGAAATCTTACAATTAAAGTAGATTGATATTACTCGGATAAATAGATGGCTAGTGAATCCCAATTTGCAGTTACAGTCTATAACTTCATAATATAGGAGAATGGAAAACAGATTTCCTCAATTAGAAAATAAATTATATTCTTTTGAGGAAAATGACCTCATAGAACCCTCTAGGTTGGTGGTGCAATTTGTGAGCAAATGTGTTAAATGTATCGCACAAGGAAAAAACAACACCTCTGAGAACCAATGAGGTAGTCTATACACATCATCTGTATAGATCATGATTACAGATTATCTGTTTCTGAGCTAGACAATAGGAAATAAAAACGTCTCTGCCAGCATGAGGAAAAAGACAAAAGAGATGCAAGTGAAGCGCTACAGATTTCACTTTTTGTAACCTTTACTATTTTAGAAATAAAGAGAACTTCAACCGTTTAAGGTTGAGAACCTTTTGTATAAATACGTATTTAGAAAAATGAACAAAGGTGGCTTCTTGCCATATTGTAACTAATAAAACTCATCCTTTGTGAGTATTAATACAAGCGCAGACAAGGATTCCAAATTTTGTGCAGTTTGAGTTATGTGGTCTTCTTGTATTCCATATTTCCAGGTTTCTTTATGTTACTGCTTGATAAGTGAATGACTACAATTTAGTACAACATCTATTATAATCATATTCCATTTAGTTATTTGATAAGAAATCAGTTTTTACTCTTTATTTTCTATAAGCAAATACAATACCTGTGTTGGTCACTATAATTGCTTATTTAACTAAACAATCAAGTGCTACATAAATTGTCAACCCAGGGAAGTCTGTTTATTTGAAAGGTAATCACGCACTGTATATGCTCAATATCAAAAGAAATCTAGAGTTGTAGTAAAAATACATTAATCACACTTTTGCCTTGAACAAACTGAATTTCTACCTTGAATTACAGGAAAGCAACCTACCTATTGCAGAGTTCAAAGTTTAAAGAAATAATTATCCAAATAATCCTAGATTAAATTAAGAAATAACAACCTAGGAAAGAAATCCTTCAAAACACTACAAAAGGAAAGACCAACTATCTTGTAACAGAGAATAGGACCCTAGTCCCCAAGAAAGAATCTTTAGCACCTATTTCCGATCATCACACTTTCATGAAATCATTGCTAATTGAAATGATTGACACACACTGAAGGATAACTATCTCTTAACAGAGAACATGACCCTATTCCCCAAGCAGGAATCTTCAACACCTGTCCCTGATTATCACGCTTTCATGAACTCATTACCAATTGAAATGATTGACACACACTGAAGGATAACTATATCCTAACAGAGAACAGGACCCTATTCCCCAAGAAGGAATCTTCAACACCTGTTCCTGATTATCACGCTTTCATAAATTCACCAAATAGGATTGCTAACTAGAATGATTAACAGTTACCCAAGCATGAATCATATGAAAACAATGTAACAATCAGTAAGCAGAGTTTCAGCAAGACAGAGTTCAATAAAGTAGTGTTTCAGCAAAAAAGAATTTAATCAAGGCATGAACAAAAATAACACTAACACACTACAAAGCTAATGGGTGAATCTTGTGAAGAAGGTGGGACCTCCCTTCCCACAAGATTCCCCTGAAATGAAAGGAACTAGAGAGAGATGTTCAGAACAATCTTTTATTCATTTGTCAACTGTATCATATTACAATCTGAAGTAAAACATGTCCTTCACTGTAAATCCTTTCTTAGTTCGAAAGAAGGTCCTTTCTAATGATGATTTCCCCTTATTTAAAGAGGAGAATCCTCTCGATAAAATTTGATCATCACCTTACATGTGTATATCTAAATCCTATTCTTAATCAGATCAAATCTCTGTAATGGAATGAGATATCCTAGTTTCTTGTAACATAATGCTATTACAATAGTTGAAAAGGTGTTGAGTGAGGTGTTGTTGTTGCAGCTGGAATAACAACTTCTATCTTTATCTTCTTTACTGTTGTATGTTGTTTCAACATCGCAAATCGCGGGCTGTTTCAGCAACGAGATTTGCGTTCTGACTGTTTCAACAACGTGGTATCACGCAACAACGATGGTTAATTCTTGCTCAAGGTGCGACTGTTGTGGTCAGTGTAACAACTTTGTGTTGCTATTTCAACATTGTAGACCACAGAGAGTGTAACAACTTTTGTGTGAGTTGTTGTTTCAACATCGTAGACCACGGAGAGTGTAGCAACTTATTTTGTGTGAGTTGTTGTTTCAGCATCGTAGACCATGGAGAGTGTAGCAACTTCTTCTTGTGTGAGTTGTCATTTCGGCATCGTAGACCATAGAGAGTGTAGCAACTTCTTCTTGTGTGAGTTGTTGTTTCAGCATCGTAGACCATGAAGAGTGTAACAACTTCTTCTTTGTGAGTTGTTGTTTCAACATCATAGACCACAAACTGTTTCAGCCATAGGGTTTGTGTGCTTTGACTGTTTCAACAACAGGCCTCAATGCTAATCTGCAGTTCAAACTGTTTCGGCATTTATATATTTATGATCAACGGTTAAGTACGAGAGTAATGTAAAATTATATGCAAAACAGATTAAACATATAGTAAAGAGAAGAGACGTTATATACCTTTGGAGAGATAGGGTAAGGTGATAATATAAGTTTAAATGTGAGTGGAATAAGAATGTAATGGTAGCAAAAAGTGTGGGAAAAAAGGTACATTGTAGGGTCCTAACATCCCCCCCAACTTAAAATGTTGCATGTCCTCAGGCAACTTCAATCTGAATCAGAGTCTGGATGTCAACTCTGAGTGTGCAAGTTACTTAAGAAGTAGCTGTGGAAAGTGTTGTCTGGTGGAGCTCTGAATCCTTGAATGCGTTGTAGCCTTTCACAAGATTTTGTTTCTGCCTTCTTGGGAAACTTATAATGAATTTGATATTTCTCTACTGGCATCCACAAGATAGGAAAATGAAAATGATAACCTATCCAGGTTTTAGCACATTGCTGAACACACTTGATGTAGCTAGGTACCCTGGAGATTGCTATCTCAAGATTAGTGGGGCTAAAGGGATTGTGTTCCTGTATTTTCCTAGTAGATTGTTGCCAAAACATGTTATTTTCTTGTAGGGTAGCAATCTCTGTGGATTTAATGAACTATTGAAAATCCTGAAGCACTATTGTCTGGAGTTCTCGAATGTGTTGAGTCATCCCTGGTTTCTTCAAAAACTGATAATACTATGTAACAAAGGTGGCATCATTTTGTGGTTCTGGCTGTATCCAGAGAAGGTAGTTATCCTTGTTATGCTTGGAAGCTAGGAAGTCATCTTGCCATATAATCTGATTGTTAAGGAAAGAGGTGAGTGCTTGAATCTGTATGTCACCAACAAGAGGGTTAAGGTTGAGCTGTCAGTTTTCAGGGATGGCCTCATTATGAAAATATACCTCATAGAGGAGGTGTTGATCCATAGTAGATTCTTCTGCAAAGGTTTTAACAAAGTCTGTTGGATTTAACATTGCATAGGGTCTGCCTTCTTTGATTGATTTAATCTGAAACAATGTAAGTCGTTCCATGAGGAACATAGAGTAATTGCAGGATGGTTTCCTTGCAGCCAACAATTTTTGTGCCAGGTCAAATATCAGGACCAATCTGCCTTTTAGCTCTTTATTGTATTTCTTATAGGCATGGGATTCCTGGCATGTTTTCTCCAAAGCTTCCCAGTTTGAATAGATATGGTTTAGCCAGATTAGTCTGTGTTCCTGCAGGATTTTGGCCTATGTAACAGCAAACTCTTTTTTCCATTTGTCTATTATTGCCTGCTCATCCCATGGCTTATTTTGTGTTTCAGTGTTGCAAATGGTAGGCTGAGGTAGGGTTTGAGTGGCTTGTTCCACAATGGTGTGGGTATTGATCTGGCTAGGTGGGGAATATTCATCAATAGGCAATGTTTGTACAACTTTATTAACAAAAGCAGGGGCTTCAGATTTGACATTTGTTGTAGGCCAGGGTCCAGTATTAATTTTGGAAGGTCCTGCTGGTTCTTGTGTAACATCAGGGTTTTCTTCTTTGATTGAAAAAGTCGTAGGTGTAGGGAAAGCTCCTGGCATTGGAATTTGAATTATTTTGTAGCCTACTTGATAATAGATGTCCCCACATTGACTGCACATATACTCTCTACATGGATTCTTTGTTGTATTTTCCTCTGTCATGGTCGCTATGCAAGCTAGGGTGTACAATTTAAGTTCCTTCTCATAGGATTCCTTTTCCATGGCTAGCTCTTTCTTGTAGGCTTCCAGTTCAGACCTTAGGAATTCATTTTCTTCTAATACAGAGGCCATTGTTGGTTCTGATTGAGGGGTGAATAGTTCTTGTGTTTCAATCACAGCCGCACTAGCTGGTTCTTTTGGAGAAGCTACGGGATCGACAACTGATTCTTGTATTTCAGCTTCTTGATGTAGAGAAAGTAATGTTGCAGCACCCTGGGCATATGATTCCTGTGTCTCGGTAACAATATCAGCAGCTGGTTCTTGTGTTTCAGTTGTAGCTGGTTCTTGTGTGATAGCTATAGCTAGTTCTTGTGTTTCATCTACTGAATGAGTAGCTGGTTCTTGTGTTTCAGCTACTTGATGAGTAGTTGGTCCTTGTGTTTCAGCTACTAAATGAGTAGCTGATTCTTGTGTTTCAGCTACTGAATGAGTAGTTGGTTATTGTGTTTCAGCTACTGAATGAGTAGTTGGTTCTTGTGTTTCAGCTACTAAATTTGAAACAGATGATGTCGCAACACACTAGGCCTCTGGTTCTTATGTTTCAGTGCCCGTGGGTGGAATAGGTAAAGATTCTAGAATTTGGGAGGTTGGAGATGCATGGGGCTTTAACTGGATGGGTTGGGGATTTAGGGAAGTGGCAGTAGTGGCTACCCTTGTTGAGGCCCTTCTTCGTTATCTTTGTAAAAAGGGTGGAAATAAAGGAATTTGCTTTCGTTTGCGTGGGGGATTTTCCTCAATGATGGGACAGGGAGAATTGTCTGGTTCAGAATCATCGCTAAGAATATGAACGATAGGAGTGGATGATTCTGGTAAAATGTGGGGCGGGCTTGGTATGGTAGGGGGGTTAATTGGATTGATTTGGTCTGTAGGTGGATTGTTAGGTACTTTTGGAGGGTCTAGAGGGTTTTGTGGTTGTTGTTCCTGAAGATTTTTAGGAATTTCAACAACTTCTTGGGGTTCTATGGGTGGGTTGTTTAGTGGAGGGATTTGTTGGGAAAAACCCTTTTGGATAAGAAGTTGAGCAAGATGATGATGGGTGAGGGAAAGGGAGGGATTTTTAGCCTTTTTATAGTAGTGCGACATATTTTTAAGACATCCGAGCAGATAATAAGGAATATTTACCAATCTACCATGTCGTAAATGAGATAACAGGACAAAATCATACTGGTAGACTACCTGGTATCAAACTTCACAGGTAAGGTAGTGCTTGACAAACTTTTCAATTTTCGGCCATGGAGGCGGCAACAAGCTAAGTCGGACACCCCGACCTTTAGGTTTAATTTGTTCTCCTGAAAAAGAGGAAATCATGTTGGGCATTAAGAATGATATGTTTACGGCTGAACCAATGAATGCCATTGGTAGGGAGACCCAAAACCTATATATCCTCCTCTATAACTGGAATCTAAACCCCTTGAAAAATGGAATGATCTTCCTGAAGGTTTTGAGCAAATTGAAGAACCTGTTGTTGATCAAATCCCTGGAGCCTCTGAAAATAACCAAGCCATCCTGCCTGTAGAAAAATTTGATGAACTTATGGATACAATTCTAACAGGGCTGTCGTGGCGGGTTCATACCATATGACAGGGCCTCCCATAGATAACATCTCAGTAAAATGCAGCGTCAGAGAGTCGAGTAACCGCTTCTGTGCAGAGTGAGTTTTTCGAGTGAAGGCATGCAAATGGTGGTAAAACAACAAAAGGATGGTAAAAAGAGAATGGTGGTCAGTTCGTGTGAAATTATGGTATAGGATTTCGATATCCCCCCCCNAAGTACGGCTGACATAATGATTTTACATGAGTGGTAATTATGAGTTGGAATCTTCTCATTAATTATAGTTTAATTGTATTTACATATAAAGTTTACATACCTCATCTTTACCTTTTTGATTCATGCTTCAAACAAAATATAGTGCATGTCCATAATAGTTCTGTAGTAGCCATTGCAAATACTTTTGATTTGTTAGATAAATTGTATCAAGGATTTGTTTAGTGGAAGGACAAGACGTAGTATGAGAGCGAAAAATCTTATTGACAAAGAATGCTGAAAAGTTGGTGTTTTAGTAACAGGGAAAGAATAGAGAAATGTTTGCTGAAGAGTGATGTTGCAGAATACTGTTGAGGAAGTGGTGTTTCAACAGTGGTGACATGTTGCTGAGTAGTGGTGTTTCAAAAAATGGGGAAAATGTGGAAAATTGTTGAACAATGGTGTTTCGGCAACGGGAAAATGTGAAGAATTGCTTAACAGTGGTGTTTTAGAAAAGGGGAAAATGTGGAAAATTGTTGAACAATGGTGTTTCGACAATGGGAAAATGTGAAGAATTGTTGAACAATGGTGTTTCAGTAATGGGGAAAATGTGGAAAATTGTTGAACAGTGGTGTTTTGGCAACGGGAAAATGTGAATAATTGTTGAACAGTGGTGTTTCAGCAATGGAGAAAATGTGGAAAATTGCGGAACAGGGGTGTTTCAACAATGGGGAAGCTTGGCTCTTCTTGAAGTAAGATTTTCCTTCCTTTGTAGGCCTTTTCATTAATCGAGAATCTTCAAAAATCAATTGCAGCATGCCATTTCTTGACAGGTATTATTAGTAGACTAAATCTAATCTAATCTAATACTAAGGAAATTAATTTCAAAAAGAATTAATTGCAATGAGGGGTAGGAGGCCCCTCTAAAAAGAGGTAATGAGAGTCTGCCACACATGTGGCCTTAAAATCTTCTTTGGAAATAGGGCGTTGGTACAGACGAAGCCAATGACCATTTACAAGTAACGGTGTTTTAGAGTCATTGATTGTGAGGAGCCTTACTATTCCATTGGGGAAAACAGTGTCTACTTCGTAAGGTCCAAGCCATCTTGTACATAGTTTCCCTTGAAATTCTTTAAACTGAGAATCATACAGTAGGGCCCAATTACCTTTTTGGAATTGCTTATTTTTTATAGTTTTGTCATGCCATTTTGATCTTTGTTGTTGATTCATAGTTGTCTGATCAATGGCATCTAATCTTTTTTCATCCAATTCATTAAGATGTTGCAACCTGGTTGTCTTTGCATCTGTCAAATCAAGTTTGACAGCTAAAGTAGTCCTTAAGGTTTTGATTTCAAATTCCACAGAAAAGACAACACTTTTTCCATAAACTAATTCATAGGGAGAGAATCTTGTAGTATTTCTCCAGGTAGTTTTGTAGGCCCATAATGCTTCAGGAAGCCTGTGAGACCAATCCTTTATGTTTTCCTTCACTGTTTTTGTGAGAATGGCTTCTATTAATTTATTTGTGCTTTCCACCTGTCCATTGGCTTGGGGGTGGTATGTTGTAGTCATTCTATGTTGAATATGATATTTTTGAAGGGTGGCTTTAAAACCATGAGAAGTAAAAGGAGGTCCTCCATCTGTAACTAATTCTCTCAACACTCCAAATATGATGACGATGACTTCAAATAGGAAATCTAGAAATGCTTCTTTAGTTTCTCTATGGAGTGTTTTAGCTTCCACCCATTTAGTCATATAATCTTTGCAGACCACTATGCAAACTTTTTGATTGGATGGGGGGTTAATGGGTCCTACAAAGTCTAAGGCCCATCTTTCGAATGGTTCAAGTACTATCTGGGGGTTTAATGGAATTTCATATCTATGATTAGGTTGTCCCATTCTTTGACAGCTATCACAGGCCCAGACATATTTCTTTGCATCTTTAAAGAGTGAGGGCCAATAATACCGCATCCTAAGAATTTTATGTGTGTTCTTTTATCAGCAAAATGCCCTCCACAACGGCCATCATGACAAGATTTTAGTAGATCATAAACCTCATATTCTCTAATGCACCTTCGTATTTCTTGATCAATTCTTGTGTGGAAAAGACACCCACTTATCCAGCTATACCGAGCACTTTGTTGAATGATTCTTCTTTTCTCCCGGTGGGATAGGTGTGGTGGTAACTTCCCTACAACCAAGTAGTTAGCGATGTATGCATACCAAGGTGAGTGAACAGATACTACAAATAGATATTCATCAGGAAAGGAATCCTCTACTGGGGTATCATCATCAGGTATTAACCAAGAAAGGAAATCAGCATCTACATTTTCTTTTCCTGGTCTATCTACAATTGTAATATCAAATTATTGCAATAATAGTAACCATCTGGTGACTCTAGAATTTGTGATAGGTTTGTTCATTAGATATTTGATAGTTGAGTGATCAGTATGGACAAGAGTAGAGTAGCCAGTGATGTAATGTTGAAATTTATTAATAGCATGGATAACTGCTAGGAATTCCTTTTCGGTAACTGTATAGTTAAGTTCAGCAAGAGCCATATTCTTGCTAATGAAATAAATAGCATAAAGAAGATGATTTTCTTCTTGTCCCAAGACAACTCCTATTGCAGTATCTGAAGCATCAGAGGATATATGAAATGGAAGTGTCCAATCAAGTCCTCTAAGAATAGGAGCTGTAGATAACTGATGTTTAAGTGTATTAAATGCTTCCTGGAAAGAATTAGTCCATTTGAATTCGACATTTTTCATCAGTAACACAAACAGGGGAGAAGCTATTTTTGAAAAAAAATTGATAAATCTTCTGTAGTATCTGGCATGTCCTAAAAAAATTCTCACCTCTGTTTGGGTCTTGGGAGTAGGAAGATATTTAATGACTTGTATCTTGGATGGATCCACCTGAATTCCTTGAGATGAAATAAAATGTCCAAGCACTATTCCTTCACTCATCATCATATGACATTTTTGTGTACTTAAGGAGAGGTGGGCTTGTATACATCATTTAAGTACTTTCTCAAGGTTTTGTAGTGCTTCCTGAAAAGAAACACCATAAGGGGTAAAACCATCCATAAAAATTTCCATAGAGTCATTAAGCATATCAGAAAAGATTCCTATAACTGCTCTTTGAAAGGTTTAGGGTGCATTACATAGTCCAAATGGGAGGACTCTATAAGCAAAAGTTCCCCAAGGGCTAGTAAAAGTGGTTTTATCTTGGTCCTGAGGTGCAATTTTGATCTGATTATACCCACTGAAACCATCTAAAAAGGAGAAAAAATTATTCCCTGACAAACTGTCTAGAACCCGTTCAATCAATGGTAATGGAAAGTGATCTTTTTGAGTAGCTTTATTTAAGGCTCTATAGTCCACACATACTCTCCATTTCCCGTTTTTCTTAAGAAATATTACCAACGGGGAAACCCATTCACTATCTGATATAGGATATATAAACCCTGCATTGAGCAATTTTTGAAGTTCTTCTTTAAGGATTTCTCTTAAATTAGGGTTCATTCATCGTTGATATTGGCATATCGGTTGACAATCTTCCTTGATATATATACGATGAGTACATAATTCGGGAGAGATTCCTTTCATATCTATATAGTCCCATGTGAATGCTTCTTTATGTTCAAGAAGTAACTTCATTAACTCTTTTGTTTCAACATCTGTTAGGTTAGGGTTTATGTTTAGTGTTTTGCCAGGTTCAATTTCTACTGGTATGCTTTTAGAAGAGATGGTGGCAGATGTTTGAGGTGGGTTTTCAGGGTTAAGGTTTTCCTGATTATGTGACTCCAACAGTGCAGCTAGTTGGTTATGAGTTTCTGGAGTCATAGAGGAGGGTTCAAAAATAAAATTATTAATTACTTCATCCTCAGTGGCATCTTTAAGGCTTAAGGCTTGTCCGATAGTCAAGATGGGTTGAGTAAGTTGATCATCAAATTCTACCCATACCGAATTATCATTATTAATCAAGGGTGTAGCGTGAGGGTAGGGGGTAATCTGTTTAGTCTCGTAACTATTGGAAATTGTCATTGAACCTGATCTACAACTGATAAAATCATCTATTGTGGCTAGCCAAGGCCTTTCCAAAATTAGAGGGTGGCCCCCCAACTTTGTTTTAGGTTGTAATACCACAAAGTCAGCTGGATAATTCCAGGATTCCACTGAGATAATTAGGTCTTCAATGACTCCCTCCGGTTTGATTGTGGAGTAGTCAACTAATTCTAGGATAGTTGGGGTGTCTCTAATTTCATTTTTCAGTTGTAGCAGTTGTGAGGTTTCCAGAGTCATGATATTGATAGAGGCACCTAAGTCTACCAGGACTCGAGGGATTATCGTTTTTCCAATTTGTACTGAGACGGTAGGGTGGCCTAGATCACCATATTTAATTGGGGGAACTTTACCTAACATTAGTGCAGAAAAGTCACCCATGACATGGACTGTGAGGGGATCCTTAATTTTTCTACCAGGTTTCTTAACACAAATGTCTCGCAGAGTCCTGGCATAAATTGGTACATCTCGAAGTGCTTGTAATAGAGGGATTTTGACATAAAGATTTTGTAATTCCCCTAGAAGATTGAAATCCGGTGGCTCGGGCATTTTAGTCAATGCTAAACGCTCAGGAAATGGTGGTTTTGTTGTTTCAGCAACAGTGTTAGAGGATGATTGTACCTCTTCAGGTACATCATGTTGTTTTGTTTCCTCTTTATCAGAAGAGGTAACATCAGCTATGATAGGTTCTACTATTCTCCCATATCGTAAATGAATATCGTTGCATTGTGAAGGGAGAAGATAAAATGTAGGCTGGTTATGAATATCAATTCACTGTACAACTTTATTATTGGGGTTAGGGTTAGATTGTACAGGTAGTTGGGGCCTCATTATTTGATTTTTTGGTGGGGTACCTGATGGTAAGGAGAGTGGTTGCAGAAATTGTGATTGAGGTAATTGATTTGGGAAGGGGGGTTGTTGTCCTCTCCAATTTGGATTCCATTGGTTCTAATATGGTTGTTGTTGTTGTGGAGGCCAAGGAGTCCACATTGACGGATCAACAAAGGGTGGGTTAGTTTGTTGCATGGGTGGGTAATTCATTTGATTTTGGTATTTCATTTGATTATAGGGAGGGTAATTCATTTTATTAAAAGAAGGATAGTTATTCCATCGATTAGAAGGTGTAAATGGCATGTTAGGATTCATACCTTGTCCCCGTGGTTGTCATTGCCTTCTCTATGTCAACAGATAGACAGCTTCATCTTCTTCATCAATTGGTTGTAATGTTGCCTTGATCCCTGGTAAAGAAGGACATTGTTGAGTTTCATGATCTTTATCACAGATGGTGTAGATTGGCTTTTTGTCCAATGGGCATTCCCTTCATGGGTGTTTGTCTCTGCATTTAGAACAAAAGATGGACAGAGTTGCTTCTGCTTCGGCTTTCTTCTTTTGAATCTGCATGGTATCAATTTGTGAGGCAAAAGAGCTTAACATTTTAGTTTTAAAACCTTCAAGTAAATTACCTATTTCGGCTCTTGTTGCTCCCCCACTGGCTGATTTTTGGACTCTTGAAAATGTGGTATCCCTGCTATTTGATCTATTCCTTGAAGCTCCTCTTGAACATCTTTTACATAGGTTAACAATTTCATCGTATGATTCTTTAGATATGTCCCCTTTTCCAATCATATTCAGCATATCTAGACAGTCATCCCTTACTCCTTTTAATAATATTGTTTTAAGAATATCTTTACTTACATCATGGTGACTAGATCTTTGTAGATTATACTGTAGCCTTTCTACAAAGTCCTCCAGATTTTCATCCTCTTTTTGTATCATCTTAAATAGTTCTTCCCTTTTTTCTCTTGTTCGGCAATAGTCCTGGTATTTATGCAGAAATTTCTATTTCATCTGGTCCCATGTTGTGATTACATGGCCTCCAAGGCTCATGAACCATCTTAGTTCATTTCCTTTCAATGTTGTTGGAAATAGCTTTAATTGTTTAGAATTGGAAATGTAATCATAACTTCTGCATAATATGTCAAACTCAAAAAGGAATTCATCAGGATCCTCTGAAGACAAACCATGAAAGTTAGGTAGTGCTGACAGTGGAATGTTCTTCATGGGCTCTACCCCTCTAGGAAGATCACCAATAGGAAATCCTAATGTGGAAAAAGAGTTTTCATCATTTACCTCTCTTTCAGGACCTGCCTATTCTTCATGATGCAATTCTTCATTGTACTCATCCATGTTTTCTTCTGTTTGCTCCCATGTTGCACTTGATCTATCCTCAATTTTCCTACTAGTTTCTCAATTGTCTCAGGACTCCAAACCTCTTTCCCTATTTCAAAGTTTGCTTGAAATGAAGGTTGGGATTTTGGTTTCCAAGGGTTTGGTCGTTGAGCGGTAGATTTAGACTTTGATATAATCTCGTCAATATAAGTCTTTCTTCCTCCTCTTCCTCTGCCCCTGCCACCTATAGGGTCAGTGTCTTTGGGGTCTCCACGTCCTGTCATGCAATCTTTATATCTGAAAAATCATAAGTGCTTTTGAAATCTATAATTACCTTCCCCGACAACGACGCCAAAATGTTGGTCACTATAATTGCTTATTTAACTAAACAATCAAGTGCTACATAAATTGTCAACCCAGGGAAGTCTATTTATTTGAAAGGTAATCACACACTGTATATGCTCAATCTCAAAAGCAATCTAGAGTTGTAGTAAAAATACATTAATCACACTTTTGCGTTGAACAAACTGAACTTCTACCTTGAATTACAGGAAAGAAACCTACCTATTGCAGAGTTCAAAGTTTAAAGAACTAATTATCCAAAGAATCGTGGATTACATTAAGAAATAACAACCTAGGAAAGAAATCCTTCAAAACGCTGTAAAAGGAAAGGCCAACTATCTTGTAACAGAGAACAGGACCCTATTCCCCAAGAAGGAAACTTCAACACCTGTTTCCGATCATCACACTTTCATGAACTCATTGCTAATTGAAATGATTGACGCACACTGAAGGCTAACTATCTCTTAACAGAGAACAAGATCCTATTCCCCAAGCAGGAATCTTCAGCACCTATCCCTGATTATCACGCTTTCATGAACTCATTACTAATTGAAATGATTGACACACACTGAAGGATAACTATATCCTAACAGAGAACAAGACCCTATTCCTTAAGAAGGAATCTTTAGCACCTGTTCCTGAATATCACGCTTTCATAAATTCACCAAACATGATTGCTAACTAGAATGATTAACAGTTACCCAAGCATGAATCATATGAAAACAATGTAACAATCAGTAAGCAAAGTTTCAACAAGATAGAGTTCAACAAAGTAGTGTTTCAACAAAACAGAATTTAATCAAGGCATGAATAGAAATAACACTAACACACTACAAAGATAATGGGTGAATCTTGTGAAGAAGGTGGGCCCTCCCTTCTCACAAGATTCCCCTGAAACGAAAGGAACTAGAGAGAGATGCTCAGAACAATCTTTTATTCATCTGTCAACTGTATCATATTACAATCTGAAGTAAAACATGTCCTTCTCTGTAAATCCTTTCTTAGTTCGGAAGAAGATTCTTTCTAATAATGATTTCCCCTTATTTAAAGAGGAGAATCCTCTTGATACAATTTGATCATCACCTTACATGTGTATATCTGAATCCTATTCTTAGTCAGATCAAATCTTTGTACTGGAATGAGATATCCTGGTCTCCTGTAACAAAATGCTATTACAATAGTTGAAAAGGTGTTGAGTGAGGTGTTGTTGTTGCGGCTAGAATAACAGCTTCTATCTTTATCTTCTTTACTGTTGTATGTTGTTTCAGCATTGCAAATCGCAGGCTGTTTCAGCAATAAGATTTGCGTTCTGACTGTTTCAGCAATGTGGTCTCATGCAGAAGCGATGGTTAATTCTGGCTCAAGGTGTGGTTGTTGTGGTCAGTGTAACAACTTTGTGTTGTTGTTTCGGCATTGTAGACCACGGAGAGTGTAACATCTTTTGTGTGAGTTGTTGTTTCAGCATCGTAGACCATGGAGAGTGTAGCAGCTTCTTTTGTGTGAGTTGATGTTTCAGCATCATAGACCACAGAGAGTGTAGCAACTTCTTCTTGTGTGAGTTGTTGTTTCAGCATCGTAGACCATAGAGAGTGTAACAACTTTTCCTATGTGAGTTGTTGTTTCAACATCGTAGACCACAGACTGTTTCAGCCATAGGGTTTGCGTGCTTTGACTGTTTCAGCAACAGGCCTCAATGCTAATCTGTAGTTCGAACTGCTTCAACACTTATATATTCATGATCAACGGTTAAGTATGAGAGTAATGTAAAATTATATGAAAAACAGATTAAACATATAGTAAACAGAAGAGACATTATATACCTTTGGAGAGATAGGGTAAGGTGATGATATAAGTTTAAATGTGAGTGGAAAAAGGATGTAATGGTAGCAAAAAGTGTGGGTAAAAATTTACATTGTAGGGTCCTAAAAATCTGCAAGCTACTTGGTTCACTATATCATATTTCCTTTTAGGGGTGCATTTCACTCTTTCTTCTACTATAAACAAGGTAATATTCTTTTGTCATTGATGCCTTAGATTGTTTAATAGTTTTTTAACTTTCTTCATCACCACTCAATTTGATTAATCGACTCAGACGATGAAACATGACCTTTGTTCTTTTCAGTTATTAATTTCATTTGAGTATTAAAATTATTGCATAACTAACGAAAGAAAAAACACTCTTAAAACAAATCATTCCTTAATTCCCGACACCTGACATTATGCTTTGAGCCTTAAGTTTAATCTTAGGAACAACATATTTTTGGCGCCATTGCCAGAGACGAAGAAACAAAGTTATTTTTCCCTGGGAGAATGACATGGTAAGTTTATCTCTTTGATAGTGAACAAATATTGAATACAGTATTAAAGATAATTTAAATTTTCACTTGGCGAATCCACCACTAATAATATGGCATTCAATAGAAGGAATACTAGAAAAAACCCCAACTATAAGTAGACCACGCCTGTATCCAACCCTGAAAATTTTTTAAAACCAAGGGGATACCTGAAGCAGACCACTGCAGCCATAAGTAAGGTTTACCAACCCAAACCCACACAGTCTACTGCTAAGGTTCCACCTGAATAGTTAACTTCACAAGAAGGTTCCACCCAAATCCATTTTAGAGAAACATCGAATGATAGGGTTGAAGCCGAAATCATAAACCCTCAGTTGGTTTTACCTGAGATAAAGACCGAAGCCGATTCAATTGCATCCTTTAATAATAAAGAAAAAATCCCCATCTTGATACCTTCTTTGATTGATATTCCATCAGTCCCCGAAATAAAGTTTCCATCTTCCCAAAGTTTCGAAGAATATATCCTACACTCTGATTCGATCTCCTGTTTATATATCCTGCAAGTCCGAAGAACCTAGTCCTCATCTTTTTTTTCCCCCCTTTTCCAATTTTCTATCTTCTAATGATCAATTCCTAGAACCCCTTTCTCTTCATCCCTAAGTAGCCGGAAGGTGACTACACATATTTGAAAATCCTCTCTATAATCTCCAAGTTTCATCCCTTCGATTATCAATGGCTGCTGCCGGACGAGGTGGTGCCAGACGTGGTAGAGGTGGAGGAGGATTGGGTGATGGATGGGGAGGAGGAGGCGGTCAAGGAGAACCCCCACCTCCTAGAATTTTTTCTAAAGTAGCTGCTAGGTATTATCCTTTAGTCCTCCCATTTCCCCTCCATGATTAACAAAAAAACTATATGAAAAACCTGCCAAAGTTCACAGGAGAGGGAGACTTAACGACCACAAAACACATAATTGTTTTCGATCAATTTGTCGATATCCTTGGCCTTGAGCATGAGGATGTTTATTCACGGCTACTAGTTCAAAATTTCAAAGGAAAGCTGAGAACCTGGTTCTAAGGGTTGCTGACAGGTTCTATAAGAACATATGACGAGTTAGAAAATACCTTTCTCAGACAATTGGGAGAGAGGAAAGATCACCTTTATTATTTAACCAAGTTCAGAGCTTTAAGAAAGCAAAATTCAGACACAGTTCTCAAATTCACTCAGATATTTAATAAACTATATAAAAAAATTCCAACTGAGGTTAAACCTTCCAAACCTGAAACAAAGGTGACTTTCATTGGGGATTTTGAGCCTGAATTTGACTTACTGTTGAGGGAAAGGATATCTGCAGACCTCACAAGAATGAAGGATGATGTTGTTGATTAAGGTTGGTTGTCATTAATGTCAACCCTTGAATAAATCCACGCAACACAAAGGTTTGGGTAATGGACCCAATATTGTTTGATGTAAATATGACTCATTATTTTCATGTCATGGTTGATAAGAAGTAAATATGGATGAACTCCAAAGTGGTCCCCTTATGGTGAAATCCCTCACGGGAAGACACTTTGCAGAGTAAGAGAGCCCATGCTTAATTATGGAATAATGATATGAAGGACAATGAATTTGTGAGGTAAAATATCCTATATGTATAGTTCTTTTCATTCCATTTCTGGTGGTATGTGGAACGCTACATAACTCCTCGCGGTTAGAGAGTTATGGCCATGAGAAGTTGGAGACCCCAGGTTTGGGTAATGGACCCAAGTTTGTTTCATCGATAATGGTATGAGTTATGAAATATTTTCAGATAATACTATTGTATATGGATAGTACATGTCATTACATTTCTGGTGGTATGTGTAATGTCACATAACTCCTCACAGTTTGCGAGTTATGGCCTTACGAAGTTGGAGGACCCTCATATGTCATCTAGAAGCCCCAAAAGGTCAAAGTAGTCAAAGTGGTTTAAGAGATTTTAAAAGGTAAATAATAAAGTGAAGTAATGAGTGTATTGTAATTCAAAGTGAATAAAAAATAAATTATTTCAATAATAAATCTAATGGATAAATTAGAAGTGGGTTAACCCTAAAATAAGGAAAGTGGCGCTAAGTGACCTAGAAGATGTTTTTAAGGAAGCTACTTGAAGAGTATAAATAAGAGGTAATTCTCTCTCATTTTAATTACACTTGAGAATATTGAATATCTATAGCTGTCTGAGGTAACCAAGGATATATAATCCAAAATTCTAAGGGAAGGTGAAGAAAAGAAGGTCGAAATGCAAGGAAGGATAAATTCTTTTGATGGTGCTTTCTAAGGTATCTTATTTACAGGTCATCTCACCATTTTCACTATAATTTTTTTTCTATAATGATTCAGATCGTTAAATTTCTATTCCATTGATAAAACATGTCCAAGTATTTGTTTTAAAAAATTCATCTTGTGGGTCATTGTATTTTTGGAGTTACACTTTGTGTAAAATAGGGTTTATGGCTAGTCCTGAAACTAGTCAAAAACAGGTGTTTCAGGTAAAAACGTCATAACTTCTTCATAACAGATCCCAATTCCATGAAACCAAATGTGTTGGTTAGGGTAAAATAATTAGCATTCTATGTAACTGTATCATATCAATTCAACAAATATTCCATGCAGGGCACGCTCTACAAGGTCGTTCTCTAGAATAAACCAGAATTCAGCAAGGTATGCCATTTTTTCTATAACTCCTTTTCTAAGAGGTTCCAAGTAGTGAAACCTGGAGGAATTGCATAAAACACACTAAATAACATTGTGTATCAGTTTCATATCTTTATACATTCAGGTACAAAGTCATGATTACTTCAAGTTAGGGTTGTTGAGTAATCCAAAACTAGGCATGTGAGACTAAAGAAAAGTTTGATGAAAATGCTAGTCTCTTGTTGTTGAAGTTAAGGAAGGTTTGAAGGGGTGTGATCATATACACTAGGTCTATTACAAAGCTACAAATCAGATTTGGATGATGAAATTGATGAGGAATTTTGGTTTAGGTACATGTTGAGTACATGGTTGAGACAAGTAGTTGATGAGTTGGCAGATACATGAGGTGTATAGTTGATGATGTTGGGACATATTGATGAGTCATAGTTGATGATTAGTTGACACATGATTGGTAGATACTTGGTACATGGTTATATGCACTTGTTTATGGTACAGGTTGATTACATATTTATTGGTACAAGTTTGCAGCAGTATATCTCACAGTGATAGGTTGACAGTGGTTCCATCATTCTACTTCTACTTCAGGGTGGCAGGATGGGGCAAGGACAGATAGTTGTAGCCAACTTCCGGTTGTAGCTGGAGAACATAGGGGGTTGTAGCCTCCTTCTATTTGTAGCTAGATAATTGGGGAGTTGGATCTTCCCTCAGGTTGTAGCCTGAGAAACTAGGGGGTTGGAGCTTCCTTCCAGTTGCAGCTGGAAAACAAAGGAGGTTGGTGGTTCCAATGAATGTAATTCTTTAAGACATATAAGAAAAATAATTCTGTGGTTTTATCCCGATTTGGGTTACCACGTAAAACACTGGTGTACTGTGTATGTGTATGTTTTTTCATTTGTTCATTACTTATTTACTCTACAGTTATTGGATGATAATGATTCATTGATATAACACTTGGATTATATGGTTAATAGGATTAAATTTCTCTATTACTGATTCACCACCCCTCTCAGTAATACAATAATTGATATCAGAGCAGGTTCCTTCAAAATCAGTTTAACCACTGAAAGGTAGATCATGGAGAGTATCAACTCATATAAAAATGGAATACCACAATTTGATGGATAGAAGTATGATTTTTGGAGCATAAGGATGAGGACATATATACAGGCACAAGGATTTCAAGTTTGGCAATCAATTGTAGATGGATACACAGAACCAATAGTTCCACCAATAAATAACAAATAATTAAAACTTGGTGAGAATAATTCCAAAGCCACAAATGCACTTTTGAATGGTCTCAGTGATATGGTATTCACCAAAGTTTCACACTATAAATCCTCTATAGATATTTGGGAAAAGCTTCAAGATATTTATGAAGGATATACAAAAGTCAAAGCAGCAAATCTTAAGACTTACAGAGGTCAGTTCGAACAACTAAAAATGAAGGAATATGAAGATATCGTGGCCTACTTCTTACGAGTTGATGAAACAATGAATGCAATCATAGGATTGGGAGAAGAAATTGAAGAATATGTAATTGTTCAAAAGATACTAAGATCTCTTCCTATGAGATTCAAACCTAAGATATCATCACTAGAAGAAACATCAAATATAGACTCAATAAGCATGGAATCTTCATAGCATATGAAATGACAACTAAATAGGAAAATCTAGTTGTAAAAGAAGCAGCCTTCAATGCATCCAAAACATCAAAGAAAAAGAAAAAGGAACAACAAGAATATAGAAGCAACAATGATGTCTCAGAAGATGATGAAGAAGTGGCCAACTTTGTTAAAAGACTGAAAAAGGGAACCAACGGTAGGTATAGAGGTAAGCTCCCTTTAATTTGTTTTAATTGTGATGGTATTGGTATTTTTGCTAACAAATGTCCTCATATGAAAGAGAGAAATGATGAAGGTTACTCAAAAGGAAAACACACATATAAAGGAAAAATAACTACAAAGAAAGTTTTCAAGAAAAGATTATACACCAAAGAAGACATCTCATCATCAGATGAAGATAAAATTAGTGACAATGAGATAGGAAGAGTTCTATTCATACCAGTAAAAGACTCTGACAAAGAAGACCCTGAAGAACAATATGAAGAAGCCAAAGAAGAATGTGAAGAAGTCGAAGAAGAAGTTGAAGAGGCAGAAGTTGACTATCGAGAAGAGTTAATGTGTTCCATAGAAGTTATCAGAAGAGAAAAGAAGAAAAACAAGAAACCACAAGCAAAACTAGACAAGGAAAAGGACACTTGAGAACTAGAACAAATGATCACAAAATTGAAGGTTCAAATAGAAGAAGATAAAAGAATTGAAGAAGCACTCAAAGACCAACTAGAAGAAAAGGACAAGATCATTGGAAACTTGGAATAAGAGGTTGTCACACTAAGAAATGATATTCAAAAGAAAAATATGCAGAATAGCTCAAAAGTTCTGGATGAAACTATCAACAGTCAAAAATATCATCTTGACAAGTCCAAACTTGGATACAATTAGATAGAAAAGGGATCAAGCTCTAAAATAATAGAGAAAGAAACAAATCCAAAGAGTTGTACAAAAACAATCAAAGAGAATAGGAAGATATACAAGGAAGATTACAGGGACACTCCACCAAGAAGATTCAGATTTTAGAATCAACAACAAACAGATAGGCCTCAAGAAGAAGAAGGATTCATAAGAGCACGTTCTTTCAAAATATCTTCAACTCCCAGGTATCAAACTATATTTTTTGGTTTATCTTATGCATGTAATATTTTTGGACATAAAGATGTGAATTGTAGAGTGAACAACATGAACATTAACAACTTTGAGAGTTATACACAAAGGGATTATTCAAGAAGACCTAGTGACACACGACAAATAAGTTACAACGGGTTTGAATCTTTGAGCACTAAAGTGGAATGTTACAAATGTAACAATTTTGGACACATGGCCAAGGATTACAGAATGATAGTCCCTCCTAAAGAACCTCAAAAAACGAAATGGATAAGAAAGCAAGATTAGTATAACAATGAAGAATGCACAGTCTCTCTACAAGCTAAGTAGAAGAAACATAGTTGGTATGTCGATAGTGGATGTTCAAAACACATGACAAGTGATAAAGACAAATTTCTTACATTACGAAAATAAAAAAAATGGATTAGTCTCCTTCGGAAATGATAATTCATCCAAAATCATTGGAGAAGGCATAGTCTGAATTGGGAACAATAATGAAAAGGCACAAAATGTTCTATTGGTAGAAGATATGAAACATAATCTTTTAAGTGTGAGTCAAATGTGTTAATTTTTATGCCATTATTATAGTTCTTTCCATTTCAATAAATAAGAGCATAATAAGAACAAGATCACTGAGAAATACACATTCACAAGAGACACACCATTTATCCTAGGAAACCCTCTAGGGGAAGAAAACCCAACAAAACTTCCTTATCATAAATAGCTTATACAATGTTCAAGAGATAACTCAAAACAATACAGAAAGTCCTCCCCAAGATATGCGCTACTCTTCTCCCTCTCTCCAACTGGTAATTGTAGCTTGCCTCATAAGAGAATGAGCAAGTGAGTTGTGTGTTTGAAGTGAGGTGCTAGCCTCTTATTTATACAAGACTGGAACATGTGAAAGGTCACAACTAGCAGGGCCGAACTCTCACTCTAGGTGGGTAAACCCACCTTTAATTAATTCAGGGTCTTCCATAATAACTGTTGGGGCCGACTTCTTATTTTTCCCTTTGTAATAGTCTGATAACCAATCCGCAAAAGGGGATTTGGTCCTTATACAATTACCGACATGATTAATCCATAATGGGGATTAATCCAATAACAATAATAATAATAATGACATGATTAATCCACAATGGGGATTTAATCCAATAATAATAAGAATTCTCTTCGCAGTTACATTATTTCAACACTCCCCCTTAACAAGAAGGGAATTATTCATCAACATCAGGCGAGAGAGGTCTGCATCATCAGTGGAATTTGGAGGACAGTATTGTCAATATCATCTTGAAACATTGGCTATCACATTTATGAGTCATCAGAAGTTTTCTTCATCAGCAACATCATCATTCTCGAAAGAATGCTATCATCATCTACATCAAATATGTATCAGTAAAAATGATACCTCATCACAACACTAGGCTGGCACATCACAGTACTACACTAGCTCAGTGTCACAGAGGTTAAGCTGGTAGCTCAGTGTCAGTCACATATTGCTTTACATCTAACAACTAGGTCAGAAGCAAGTAATATCATCATCTCGCTTTACGTCTAACAACTAGGTCAGAAGCAAGGAATCACATCGTCATGTTTTACGTCTAACAACGAGGTCAGAAGCATGACTCATCTTGTTTTACATCTAACAATGAGGTCATAAGAAAGGAACACATCAACATCTCGATTTACGTCTAACAACGAGGTCAGAAGCAAGGAATCATCTTGCTTTACGTCTAACAACTAGGTCAGAAGCAAGGAATCAATGATGTCATGCTTTACATCTAACAACTAGGTCATAAGCATGACTCATCTTTCTTTACGTCTAATAGTGAGGTCAGAAGCAAGGATCACACGGCGTCATGCTTTACATCTAACAGCGAGGTCAGAAGCATGACTCATCTTTCTTTACGTCTAACAGCGAGGTCAGAAGCAAGGATCACACAACGTCATGCTTTACGTCTAACAATGAGGTTAGAAGCATGACTCATCTTGCTTTACGTCTAACAGTGAATTCAGAAGCAAGGATCACACGACGTCATGCTCTACGTCTAACAATGAGGTCAAAAGCATGACTCATATTGCTTTATGTATAACAATGAGGTTAGAAGCAAGGATCACATGGTGTTATGCTTTACGTCTAACAACAAGGTCATAAGCATGACTCATCTTGCTTTACGTCTAACAGTGAGGTCAGAAGAAAGGATCGCATGTCGTCATGCTTTACTTCTAACAGCGAGGTCAGAAGCATGACTCATCTTGCTTTATGTCTAACAGCGAGGTCATAAGCAAGGAATACATCTACTCCCCCTTTCAGGGAGGGTCCTTTCGGACTATACCAAGCTTATCTCAAAAGTGTTCAAACTTTACATGAGATAGAGGCTTAGTCAACACGTCATCAACATGTTCATCTGTGCTAATGTACTGGAGCTTCAAGGATCCTCTCTGTACCATGTCACGGATGAAATGATAGCAGATCTCTATGTGCTTCGACCTATCGTGGAACACAATATTCTTTGTCATTTTAATGCAGCTTTGATTGTCACATAGAATCGCGATTTCTCTCATCTCCAAATCAAATAGGCCTGTCAGCAACTTTTGAAGCCATATAGCTTTGTAGCTAGCAGAACATGCGGCAATGTACTCTTCTTCCGCTATGATGAGAGAAATACTAGATTGCTTCCTATTCTGCCACGAGATCATAGCTGATCCCAAACTAAAACAACATCCGGAAGTGCTTTTTATGTCAGCAACGCTTCCTACCCAATCTGCATCAGTATATCCACTCAATGTGAAGTCATGATCTCCATCATAGTTGAGACCATAATCCATTGTACCTTTAAGGTACCTCACCACATGTTTTGCATCCACTAGATGAACACGTTTGGGCTCTACCAGAATCTGACTGAAGGTGTTCACTGCAAAATAAATGTCTGGTCTGGTGTTCGTCAGGTACATCAACAATCCAATAATCTGTCTGTACAGAGTGGCATCTATCAAATCTGATGAATTATCGACCAGTAGCTTCAGCTTCGCTTCCATGGGAGTATTCATGGACTTGCATTCTAGGATGTCGAATCTCTTTAAGATTTCAACCGTGTACTTCCCTTGGTTAAGGAAGATTCTTTCTGGACTCTACCATACCTCAAGGCCTAAGAAGTAATGCATTAGAACAAGGTCTTTCATTTCAAATTCTGCAGCAAGTCTCTGTTTATATTCAGTGATGAGCTTTTCTTCTCTAGTTAAGAATAAGTCATCCACATATAGTAGTAATATTACTGGTTCATTATCCATAATCTTGAAGTAGAGATTTGAGTTTGCTTTACTCTTGGTAAATTCCAAGCTCATCAAGAAACTATCTATATGGCCATACCAAGCTTTGGGAGCTTGCTTCAATCCGTATAAGGATTTCTTCAATTGACAGACATGAGACTTCCTGTCTTCAACCTCAAATCCTTGGGGTTGCTCTATATACACTTCTTCTTCGATAATCACATCCATTTGGTGCAACTTCCATTTCATCTTAGCTGTAAGAGCTATAATGGTCTCGATCGAAGTGTATCTGGCTACAGGAGTGAATGTATCTTCATAGTCAATGCCTTCCTTCTGGGAAAAATCCACGAGCGACAAATATTGATTTATACTTCTCAATACTTCCATCAACAACATGTTTTATTTTGAAGAGAAATCTGTAGGATACCCCATCTTTATTCTTTGATCTGGGAACTATTTCCCATACTTGATTAGTATTCCTCTATCATGGCATCTGCCCATTCTTTTCTCTAAATGGCTTCTTCAGAGAAGGTAGGTTGTTCATCTAGGAGATCACATATCAAAGTCATGTAACTGGAGAATGGCTTTGGTCTTTTCACCTATCTCAAGGTTCCTTCTGGAACACCATACTTCTCTCCATCTTGAACAAGATCTCTTTCCCAAGCAGGCTTTCTTTTATGGGAGAAGGTCATTTGAGGAGGTTCTTGAACTTATGTTATATCATGATCTTCAAAAGTATCCTCATTAGGGGAAGTTACGACTTCCCTTACAGGTTTTTCACCTCTAGGAACTTCCCTCACTGATTATGTAGTCTTAGGATTTATAGGTTCCTCTTCATATACTTCTTCAAGTTGGCATCTTCTCGATTTCTTAAGTGTTGCTTCTTCATCAAAGGTCACGTTCCTACTGATCTCAATGTGGCGGTGACCAGGTATGTAGATTCTGAAGGCCTTGGATACCGCACAGTATCCTACAAATATTCCCTTCTTTATGGAGGGTTCCAACTTGTTTCTTTTCTCTTTCGGTATATGAATAAACATTGGACAACCAAATATTTTTAGATGGCTTACCTCTAGCTTCTTTCTGGTGAACATCTCTTCTGGTGTCTTGAGCCCAAGTGCACTATGGGGCAATCGGTTCTGCACATAAACAACTGTCATTGCTGCTTTTTCCCATAAGCACGTAGGAACATCTTGATCTTCGCATCTTCCAGCATGGTTCTATTCTTCCATTTAGCTACACCATTTTGTTGGAGATATTGATCTCAACATCTTTGCAGATATTCACGAATTCTTTTGAGGTATATTTTCCTCCATTATCTGACCTGCGTATCTTAATCTTCCTTACATAAGGATTCTCTTATCAAGGCTTTGAATTCCTTGATATTGTTGAATACTTCAAATATATTGAGGTCTTTTACAAGAATAATCATTAATGAATGATACATAGTATACATACCCATTATTGGAGGATGATGGCATTGGGCCACATACATCTGAATGAATGAGTTCTAGGACTCCTTCTGCCTTGCTGTCCCTCTTCGGAAACGGGTTCTTGACGTTCTTCCCTTGTGCTATCCATCACATATGCCTTCATGGTCACCTTTGAGTTCTGGTAAACTTGTGACATCTTTGCATATGTATGGTAGCGCCTTGTCGTTGATGTGAGCTAATCTTCTAGAGTTCGCATGGATTCTTCAATAGCGTGGGTCATGGTAGCTTCTGAGTGACCCACCTTCTTCTTTTCCACTGATGATTGCTTCATTTATGATCTCTCCTTTAGCATGTTTCCTTCTGCAGCCTTCGCTATAGCTTCCTTATGTGACCTGGAGCAAGGTCAACAAAACAACAAGCAAGAATAATATCCTTCTTGATAATATAAGGCAATAGCATGAACAATCATCACAATAGCTCCTTTAGAGCTTATTACTTATAATTTAGAAAAGATTAAAGGTAAGGAATACAATACGAAATGGGATCAACACTCTCTTAGTGTTGTGACCAAGCATTCTTCCATGGCAATCTGAAACTAACACACGAGGTTTCTCCTAGAAGAGGTGTTAGTCATATTAGACAAAGTTTTCTCACATGTTATCAAGTATAATACTTTACGACGATTGCTATCTCAACTAAATTCATTATCTTTTCATGTGTACCTTTTAATCTTGATTAATCAAACCTGGAGCCTTGTCCTCAAGAGTGAGTGCTTGCTTTTCTTCCAGGTCTCCTTCACTCAAGTGATGAGTACTTTCTTCAACCTGTCTGTTGCACTAAGACAATATGCTATCTTGACAAAAGGTTAGGTTAGAGGATAAGATTTATGATCAACTTTTAATCCTTCTAATGATTTGATCATACATTCAACATGCAACACTGATCAAGATAATTTCATAACAAATAGATGCATATTAGAATAATCACACCTGGGTTGCATCATTCCTCTGAATGTGTTGGATCTTGAGATCCTTCTGGATCTATGGCAAAAGATCCCTTCTCCTGCAAATACTCTTTTAGGGTTTAACCATTAACCATATGTGAGTACATACCTCAGATAGCATTTGCCAATAGTGGCTCCATCTAGTAGCAACAGTAATCATTACCAAAAATTCAAGAGTGATTGCAACTGGTTCTACAACTGCAACTGCAACTGGTACTGCAAATGCAACTGGTTCTGAGACTACAACTGCAACTTAGGGTTTTATGAGGAAACCCTAATTTTCCAAACTTTGAATTTTGAAATTCTGATCCAAGGGATAGATGCGTTGGGCTGAGGCGAGTTAGCTGGTGCAGTCGAAATTTTGAAAATCCAACTTTTACCCCTTCAAATCTGATCTGTGGATTTCTGCACTAGTGCTTTTGGTTTTCTGGTACTTCTGGTACTCTGGTACTTTTGGTACTCTGGTACTTCTGGTACTCTGGTTTTCTGGTACTTTGTGAAACTAGGGTTTCACTTTCTGGGAGATCTAGCCACTAAAAAGGTGTGCTCTAAGTGCCAAAATGATCCTTGGGGTAGGGCGCAGCTTTCTAGGTGGTTAGGGAGATGAAAATATTCACTTTTGCAAAACCCTAATTTTTGGGTACGGTAACAGTGATGTTTTTCCTCTTGCAAATTGTGTTTTCTTCAGGTTGGCTCTGATTCCATGTTAATGTTTATGCCATTATTATAGTTCTTTGCATTTCAATAGATAAGAGCATAATAAGAACAAGATCATTCAAAAATACACATTCACAAGAGACACAACATTTATCCTGGGAAACCCTCTAGGGGAGGAAAACCCAGTAAAACTTCCTTATCATAAATAGATTATACAATGTTCAAGAGATAACTCAAACCAATACAGAAAGTCCTCCCCAAGATATGCGCCACTCTTCTCCCTCTCTCGAACTGGTAATTGCAGCTTGCCTCATAAGAGAATGAGCAAGTGAGTTGTGTGTTTGAAGTGAGGCGCTAGCCTCTTATTTATACAAGACTGGCACATGTGAAAGGTCACAAATGGCAGGGCTGACCTCTCACTCTGGGTGGGTAAACCCACCTTTAATTAATTCTAGGTCTTCCATAATAACTACTGGGGCTGACTTCTTATTCTTCCCTTTGTAATTGTCTGATAACCAATCCACAAAAGGGGATTTGGTCCTTATACAATTACCAACATGATTAATACACAATGGGGATTAATCCAATAACAATAATAATAATAATGACATGATTAATCCACAATGGGGATTTAATCCAATAATAATAAGAATGCTCTTCGCAGTTACATTATTTCAACAAAATGTGTGACCAAGGTCATAAACTTACTTTCGATTTAGAAAGTGTGAGATAAGAAAAGAAGGTTGAGGGAAATTGGTTGGTACAACTGCAAGAACTTCAAACAACATATATGTGTTAAGTAAAATTGGAAATGAAAAGTGTTGTATAGGAAAGGAAGATGAAAGTTGGCTATTTCATAAAATAATGGGCCACATGCATTTTGATAACCTTGTCAAAGTCAACAAAAGAGAAGTGGTCATAGAAATTCCCCAGATCACGAAACCAACCAACGCTTTATGCAAGCATTGTCAACAAGTTAAGAAAACAAAGACCAAGTTCAAATCAAAGGAACATTCAACAACAAGACCACTGGAAATTGTGCACACTGATCTAGTTGGACCAACTACAACAAAGGGCTTAAAAGGTGAAAAATACTTTATGTTATTAGTTGATGATTATACAAGAATGACCACAGTTTTCTTTCTCAAGAACAAGTCAGAAGCTTTTCAAAACTTCAAGATCTACAAGGAAATGGTTGAAAATGAGATGGATTCAAGAATCAAATGTTTGAGATCTGATAATGGAGGAGAGTTCACTTCAAATGAATTTATGGACTACTATAGTAGTCATGGAATAAAAAGGCAATTCTTCATTGCTAGGACACCTCAACAGAATGGAGTTGTTGAAAGAAAGAACAGGACAATACAAGAAATGGCTCGAACAATGCTAATGGATTCCAAATTGATAGATATATTTTGGACACGGGCAGTGAATACAACAGTTCACATTCAAAAAAGAGTAATGCTAAAAAAAAACACTGATAAAACTCCCTACAAGCTATGGAAAGGAAGACCAACAAATGTGAAGCACTTCAAAGTTTTTGGAATTAAGTGCTACAACAAAAGATAATATGGTAGAATGGGAAAGTTTGACTCTCGTGTGGACAAAGAAGTACTTGTTGGTTAATCAAGTACAAGGAAAGCATACAAGTGTTACAATCTAATATTGAACAAAGTTGTGGAAAGCATCAATGTAACAATTGATGAAACAGGCAGACCAAAATCAAAGGAAGAATAAAACAAATCAACAAAACAGATTTTTGAAGAAGAAGACGAAAAAGAAGTAGAAGAGGAAGATGAAGATAAAGAGAATCTGACAGAAGTAGAAGATAAAGTTTAGAAAGTATCTCCAAATACACCTAGCAAATGAGTACAGAAGAATCATCCTTCAGATCATATTATTAGAAACAAACATGCAGGAGTTGAGACTAGAAGAAAAATCCGTTCACCGGAACAAACACACCTAGCACTCTTATCTACAATTGAACCAAATTGTTCTGAAGAAGCCAACAAGGATGAATTTTGGAATAAGGCCATGGATGAATAATTGGATCAAATAGATAAAAATGACACTTGGGAATTGGTTCCAAGACCAAAGAATAAGAATGTGATCAACACAAAATGGGTTTTTAGAAATAAATTAAATGAATATGGACAGGTTACAAGGAACAAAGCTAGCATGGTATGTAAAGGATATGCACATATTGAAGGAATCGACTTTGAAGAGACATTTTCCCTAGTTTCTAGAATGGAAGAAATCTATTTACTTTTAGCTTATGCATGCTCCAAAATTTTTAAAGTATATCAGATGGACGTAAAATCAACTTTACTGAATGGGGAACTTGAAGAAGAATTCTACATTGAAAAACCAGAAGGATTTTAGTTGTCAGAGAACACTGACTATGTATGTAAATTAAAGAAGACCTTGTATGGTCTAAAACAGGCTCCTAGAGCATGGTACTCCAAACTGGATAAGTATCTGTAGTAGGTAGGGTTCAGAAAAGGAAGTGAAAACAACAACCTCTACATGAACGTAAGTCAAGGTAATATTTTATTAATTGATGTTTATGTTTATTATATTATTTTTGGTAGTGATGATGACAGGCTAATCCATAAATTTGCAAAAGAAATGCAAAATGAATTTTAAATGTTGTTACTTGGAGAACTATCCTTCTTTTTGGGACATTAGATATGTCAAAGCAACCGAGAAATTTTTATTTCTCAAACCAAGTATATCAGAGAATTTATAAAGAGGTTCGGAATGGAAGATTGCAACCAGTTATCACTCCCATGCAAACCAGTTGTAAGTTGAGAAAATATGATGATTCAAAGTCTACAGATCAGAGGCAATACAGGTCAATGATTGGAAGCCTACTATATGTGAAAACATCTAGACCAGATGTAATGCAAGCAGTTGGACAGGTGGCATGATTTCAAGCAACACCAAAGGAATCTCATGTATTAGTAGTAAAGAGGATTTTTAGATATCTCAAAGGAACAGAAGAGTTTGGATTATGGTATCCAAAAGGAAAATATTTATCACTTATTGCCTACACAAATGTAGATTGGGCAGGTTGTATTAATGACCGACGAAGCACTAGTGGAGCAATTTTCTACTTAAGTGAGTGTTTGGTATCATGGATAAGAAAGGAACAATCATCAGTATCTCTATCTATAGCCGAGGCATAGTATATTGCAGCAACAATATGTTGTACATAGGTTCTTTGGTTGAAACAAAATATGACATATATACAGGTTGAGTATGATGAGTCCATTTCGATATATTGTGATAATACAAGTGTCATTAGTATCTCAAAAAACTTGGTGATGCACTCCAAGACAAAGCACATTCCGATCAAGTATCACTTTCTACAGGAACATGTTGCAGAAAAGAACATCAAAGTTGAGTATGTGGGAACACAAGAACAAGTGGCATACATCTTTACAAAATCACTTCCATGGAAAGCCTTTAAATATCTTCGCCAAAGACTTGGAATTTTTTCTACTCCAAAATGAATTCTTTTTGAATTCTTATCTTATATGTCTTATATGTACATGAGGAAGCACCATAAGAGGACAGTTTAGTCAGGGGGAGCAGCCTCAGATGGAAAGATACATTTTCCATTGATGACAAAGGGGGAGAGATTTATCAGATGCAGAGGATAGAGGCATGGTTCCAAGGGGAGAAGATTTATCAGATGCAGAGGACATAGGCAAATTTATCAGATACAGAGGATAGAGACATGGTTCTAGGGGGAGCATGAGTGATATGATTTCAGTATTGCATCATATTGTTTCCATTAATGCCAAATGGGGATACTGTTGAATAGGGTTGGTTGTCATTGATGTCAACCCTTGAATAAATCCCCGCAACAAAAAGGTTTGGGTAATGGACCCAATATTGTTTGATGTAAAGATGACTTATTATTGTCTTGTCATGGTTGATACGAAGTAAATATGGATGAACTCCAAAGTGGTCCCCTTATGGTGAAATCCCTCACGAGAAGACGCTTTGTGGAGTAAGACAACCCATGCTTAATTGTGGAATAATGATATGAAGGACAATGAATTTGTTAGGTAAAATATCCTATATGGATAGTTCTTGTCATTCCATTTCTGGTGGTATGTGGAACGACACATAACTCCTTGTGGTTAGAGAGTTATGGCCATGAGAAGTTGGAGACCCCAGGTTTGGGTAATGGACCCAAGTTTGTTTGGTGGATAATGGTATGATTTATGATATATTTTTAGATAATACTATTCTATATGGATATTAGATGTCAGTCCATTTATGGTGGTATGTGGAACGTCACATAACTCCTCACGGTTTGAGATTTATGGCCTTACGAAGTTGGAGGACCCTCATATGTCATTTAGAATCCCCAAAAGGTCAAAGTAGTCAAAGTGGTTTAATAGATTTTAAAAGGTAAATAATAAAGTGATATAATGAGTGTATTATAATTCAAAATAAATACAAAATAGATTATTTCAATAATAAATTTAATGGAGAAATTAGAAGTGGGTTAACCCTAAAATAAGGAAAATGGGGCCAAGTGACCTAGAAGATGTTTTTAAGGAAGCTACTTGGAGAGTATAAATAAGATACAAGGCTCTCTCATTTTAATCACACTTGATAATATTGAATATATATAGGTGTCTGAGGTAACCAAGGATATCTAACCTGAAATGGAAGGAAGGATAAATTCTTTTGATGGTGCTTTCTAAGGTATGTTATTTACATGTCATCTCACCATTTTCGCTATAATTTTTTTTCTATAATGATTCAGACAGTGAAATTGTTATTCCATTGCGAAAAAAAATCCAATTATATGTGGTAAAAAAATCCTCTTGTGCGTCATTGTATTTGTGGAGTTACACTCTGTGGAAAATAAGGTTTGTGGCTAGTCTTGAAACTAGTCAAAAACATGTGTTTCGGGTAAAAACGTCTCTTCATAACAGATCCAAATTCCATGAAACCAAATGTGTTGGTTAGGGTAAATTATTTAGTATTATTTGTAACAATTTCAGATCAATTCAACAAATATTCCGTCCGGGGCACGCTCTACAAGGTCTCTCTCTAGAATAAGCCATAATTCAACAAGGTATGTCATTTTTTCTATAAATCATTTTTTGAGAGGTTCCAAGTAGTGAAACCTGGAGGAATTGCATTAAACACACTAAAGAACATTGTGTATCAGTTTCATATCATTATACATTACAGGTACAAAGTTATGATTACTTCAAGTGAGGGTTGTTGACTAATCCAAAACTAGGCATGGGACACTAAAGAAAAGTTTGATGGAAATTCTAGTCTCTTATTGTTGAATTTAAGTAATCTTTGAAGGAATGTGATCATATACACCAGGTCTATTACAGAGATACAAATCATATTTGGATGATTAAATTGATGAGGTCTTTTGGTTGAGGTACATGTTGAGTACATGGTTGAGACAAGTAGTTGATGAGTTGACACATACATGAGGTGTATATTTGATGATGTTGGTGCATATTGATGAGTCATAGTTTATGAGTAGTTGACACATAATTGGTAGATACTTGGTATATGGTTGGATGCACTTGTTTATGGTACAGGTTGATTATAGATTTATTGGTACAAGTTTACAGTGGTATATCTTACAGTGACAGGGTTACAATGGTTCTATCATTCTACTTCTACTTCAAGGTGGCAGGACAGGGAAAGGATAGGTGGTTGTAGCCACCTTCTGATTGTAGCCCAAGAACATAGGGGGTTGTAGACTCCTTCTGGTTTTATCCATAGAATTGGGGAGTTGGAGCTTCCCTCAGGTTGTAGCCTGAGAAACTAGGGGGTTGGAGCCTCCTTCCAGTTGCAGTTGGAAAACAAAGGAAGTCTGTGCTTCCAATGAATGTAATTCTTCAAGACATATAATAAAAAACATTACATGGTTTTCTCCCGATTTGGGTTTCCACGTAAAACACTGGTGTACTATGTATGTGTATGTTTTTTCATTTGTTCATTACTTATTTACTCTGCAATTATTGGATGATAATGCTTCATTGATATAACACTTGGATTATATGGTTAAAAAGGATTAAATTTCACTATTACTGATTCACTCCCCCTCTCAGTAATCCAACAGACCCTATAGAAATCGATTCAAATATGGTGGAATCAGAAAATTTGAAAGATAAAGCTAAAACAGGAAATAAAGAAACTAGACGATTCAGAGAACAAGCATGACCATTCAAATCTGGGAGGTCTGCGGAAGACGAAATGGATGACATGGAAAAAATAATTAAAGAATTATCAAACAAAATCTTAAGGATGGAACTGGGCCAATCTAAAAAATATTAGTTCAGTAGAAATGATTTCAGAAGAAATCCTAACCCTCAAACGCAAAAAAGACAAATTAAAAATGAAGATCAAAAGATTCAGACCCCCTTTAAAAATGAAAATTTTATAGGAGGAGACAACATGTGAAGCTTTGAAGAGTTAGAGGAAGACATGAATAGTCTCAGCGATGATGATCAAGAACCTCATTTGACGAGGCAAGATTATGAAAGGTCTTTAGGTGCATAATACATGTTTAATGATGATAACATAAATATTATAGAATATTTTTCTTATCAAGTAATCACAGACAATATAATGGCCGAGATTCAACAGAAGTATACTTTGAGGCCTAGAGATAGAAATGTCACAACTTCCCAACCGAAGAATATCTTGACGAGAAGTAAAGCGAGTGAAGCAACTCAATCAGCAGTTCAAACACAGACTTCCAAGACAAAAGCAATTGAAACACAAACTTCCAAGACAAAAGCAATGGAAATTTTGAATATCAAAAAAAAGTCAGCCGAAAAAAAAGCAACACAAACTAATAAAACAGAAAAAAAGGAGATAGAGATCCCAACTAGAGAAGCTGAAAAGATAAAGGGGATTTTCAATCTAGAAAATGATATTAACAAAATCAAGATCCTCGTACCTCTGGTTGAACTGGAAAAAAACCCTACATATATAACATAGATTGCCAAAATGATAATTTTTTCGAATATTGAAAGTCATGCAGATGTTATAAATTTAGAAGATGACAAACCGACTATAATGTTTGGTCCGCATTTTGAAAATGCCAGAGATTTTGTGGCTCCTTTCTACATCACGTTGACTATGCATGATCATATTCTCCATAATTGTATATTAGATTTTGGAGCCTCTCACAATGTGATTCCCAAAGCTATTATGGGAAAATTGGGCCTTGAAATTACCAAACCATACAAAGATTTGTATTCTTTTGATTCGAAAAAAATTAAATGTATGGGTATGATTAAATATTTAGTGGTTAATCTTGAAAAAATTCCTGTAAAAAGTATTATGATGGATGTGGTTGTTGTTGATATCCCTTCAAAGTATGGTATGTTGTTATCCAAGTCTTGGGGCGCCAAACTTGGAGGATCCCTTCAACTCGACATGACGTACGCCACAATACCAATCTTCGATGGACAATTCACTTGCCTGTACAGAGAAACAAAGTTGGAATATACTCTAAGTGAACTGTAAAATCCAAATAATTATCCTGTATATGTCATCGATCAGGATTTAGGAAATTATATATTATCTCTCGATGATGATTTAGATGAATGTATAGAAGAAAATTGTACATAAAAAGAAAAAATATAAAAGACAAATAAAAATGTAAATAGTGTTGGAGTTTGAAAATGGTGCTTCATCTTGTGAAGGAGCAGGAGCTGGAGTATCTTTTGTGGCACCCAGAGACGATTTCATTTTTCCCTTTTCCTACAGATTACAATAGGACATCGATTATACAAATAATGTATGTGAATATAAAGCCCTGGTTTTAGGATTAGAGGTTGCCAAGAAGTTGAAAATTGAAAATCTGATAGTTTATGGTGATGAGGAATTGATCTTGAAACAAATAAAGCAACAGTACTAGGCCAAACACCCAAGGTTGAGTTCCTACAAAAATTGTGCCTGGGATCTGATTGAGAATTTTTCCTCAACATTTAAAATCCACCATATCCCCATAATGGAGAATCAACAGGAAGATTAGTTGGCCAAAGCAGGCACAATGTTTGTACCTCCTACTATCCTCAAAGTAAATTATCACATAGAAATGAGGCACAGACCCTCCATACCAAATAATTTTCAACACTGGTAAGTCTTCGAAGATGATGAGCAAATCAGGCAATTCCTAGAAATGGTGGACGAATTTTCTAAAATGCATATTGATCAGGAAAATTAGAATGAACCTGCTCGGATTATGTAGGAAGGTGAAGATCCCTAGGAGTTCCAAGAAAATATCACTAATCACCACATGTTGGTACGAAAAAATAATTAGATCCCTAAAGGTCTAATTCCTTTGGAAACATTATTCGATCATGATGATATTCCCTTAATGTCTACTTTGCATCCTCAGCCTCAAGAGGTTGAATATTGTAACATAGGCACTAAGGAAAATCCTAATATGGTAAATATATCTAAATACCTTCCCCCTTAAATGAAAATAAAATATGTCGAGTTACTCAATAAGTAAAAATATGTTTTCGCCCAGTCTTATGATGAATTAAGAACTTATGACACCATTGTAATTGAACACAAAATTCCCTTAAAACAGGGCGTTAAGCCTTTCAAGAAGAAGCTTAGATAGATAAATCCCATACTAATGCATGTGATAGAAAAGTAGGTGAAAAATATCCTAGATGCAAATATCATTGCTCCACTCAGATATTCCGAGTGGGTAGCAAATTTGGTTCCAGTCAGGAAGAAAAATAGTGAAATCAGACTGTGTGTAGATTTCAGAAATTTAAATAGATCATCTCTCAAAGATAATTATCCATTACCTAAAATGGATCATGTATTGGAAAAAGTGGTCAGAGAAAATATAATGTATATGATTGATGGATTTTCAAGATATAATCAAATTATAGTCCATGGGGATGACAAAGAAAAAAACTCATTCAACACCCCATAGGGTACCTTTATGTATGAAAAAATTCCATTCAGTCTGATGAATGCAGGAGCCACTTTCCAACGAGCTATTGACATCAGCTTTGTCGGTGAAAGAGATAAGTTTCTTGTCATTTATATTGATTATCTAACCATTTTTTCTAAATCTGACACAGAGCACCTAATACACCTCAAACAAACGTTTGAGAAATGTCGAAAATTTGGTTTCTCTCTGAATCCCAAGAGATCTCACTTTGCAATGCAGGAAGGTAAACTCTTGGGCCATATAGTATCTCAAAATGGAATCAAAATCGACCCGAAAAGGGTTGAGGCTATAGATACTATCAATATTCCTAGGAACAGAAAGGAAATACCATCATTTTTATGAAAAAATATATTTTTTAAAAGATTCATCCCAAACTTCACTGAAAATGTAAAATTGATTACAGATATGCTAGAAAAGGATAGTGAGATCAAATGGACAATCGAAGCCAAAGCGTCATTCAAACACATCAATAAAGTTATAGGTGAAGCATCGGTGTTGGCCATCCCAGATTATGTGAAATAATTCTTGAATTTCTCATTCGCCTCCAAACACACTATCACGTCTGTTCTCTTACAAAAAAATGATGAAGGTTTTGAGCATCCAATGGCATTATTTAGTAAAAGTCTCAGAGATGTTGAAATGAAATATGATATATTGGAAAAAAAAGCATACGCAATGGTAAAATCCCTCAAAAATTTCATAAATTATGTGCTCCATTTTAAGATAATCACCTATGTACCAACCAACTTTGTCAAGGATATATTAGTTCAACTAGATAGTGATGGAAAAAGGGGCAGATTGTTAGCCAAGATTCAGGAATTTGACCTAGAAATAAAACCAACCAAACTTGTCAAAGGTCAGGGCTTGGATAAATTATTATCTGAATCAAATTTCCGGGCACTTAGGATAAATCATCTACAAGATTACAAATATTTTCCAAACATAGATGATTTTTATGTTACTATACCTACGAACGAGATCCAAGAAAAATTGTCTTCCTCTACATGGTATAAAGATATAGTTTCTTACCTTCTAACTCTGCAATGTCCAAGTGATATGACCCCTTCCAAAGCTAGAATGTTGAAGTTTCACGCAGTAAAGTATTGTATCATGGATAGCCAACTATATTGGAAGGATCCTCTGGGATTTTTATTGAGTTGTTTAGTAGAATCCGAAATAGAGAGAGTCATAAATGAATTTCATGAAGAGGTTTGTGGAGGGAATCATGCCTAGAGAGAAACAACCTATAAAATCCTAAGAGCTGGATATTATTTGCCAAAATTATTCATTGACGTGAATGCCAAAGTTAGAGCCTATAACCCTTGCCAACTATTCTTAGGAAAACAAAATCTTATAGCCTTACCTTTGGTCCCAATCAAAATAGAAGCTTTGTTCCAGCAATGGGGTTTGGATTTCATCGATGAAATACACCCACATTCAAGCACATGACATAAGTGGATTTTGACTGCTACTAACTATTTCACTAAATGGGTGAAGGCCATTCCGGCGTGAAACGAAATAGACACAGTGGTGATCAATTTTCTAGAAGAGAATATTTTATCGAGATTCGGTTGTCCTCGGAAGATAGTCACTGATAATGCCCAAGATTTCAAATCCATGGTTATGGTAAGTTTTTGTCAAAAGTAAAACATTGTACTAGGACATTCTACAACCTACTTATATCCTCAAGGCAATGGATTAGCCAAGTCCTCGAACAAGATCCTAGTCACCATAATTAAAAAAGTGTTGACTGAAAATAAAAAGCCTGGCATGTGCATTTGAAGTATGCTTTATGGGATAATAGAATAGGCACTAAGAAATCCATCGGAATGTCCCCCTTTCAAATAGTATATAGAACCGATGTGGTTCTCCCCATAAATCCTTCTCTGTCCGTAATGAAACTCTGGCAAGACACGAAGGAAGAGCCAAATGACACCACCAAAAGAATAAATCAATTGATTGAGTCCAACAAAATAGGGCTAAAGTGGATGAGAGACTCCACAAATATCAGGATAACATGAAATCCTTGTTTGACCAAAAATATAAAGATACAAAATTTCTCCCTGGTGACCTAGTTTTAAAATGGGATGCCAGGAAGGAAGACTCAGGAAAGCACAAAAAATTTGACCATATCTAGTGTGGACCTTTCAAGATCACAACTCCTGAGGGAAATAATTCATTTTTGTTAGAAAATATCGACGGGAAAATCCTTAATGCCCCTATCAACGGGAATCACCTGAAGCATTTCATGCAGTAACTAGATTTCGAACTCCCATTGCACATACCAGTTTGATTTTCACATTTTTGTTTACAATTTTTCGTTTTTTCGATAAGTGTTAAGAACCAAACATCAATATAGCATAGAAAAACTTTAGGAAAGGTACTCAACGCCTTGAAAAAGAGATAATTTCAGATAATAAGCCTCTTCGAGGGGGCAACCTCCTTTTACCCCACTTAAATTTTCAAGTACAAGATGATTCAAAATGAAAATGTCTCCTTGGTATATATAGGAGACTAGGAGGTTTTAATGGCTTAAAGCCGACATAAATAAAATAACATTACTAGTGTGCGTACTTGGTCAATCTATCAACAATCACCATGATGACACTCTTGCCTTCAGACTTTGGTAACCCTGTGATGAAATCCATGGAAACCTCCTCCCAGCGCTGACTTGGGATGGATAATAGTTGTAAAAGACCCGGGGTC